>CM042242.1:6326984-6471984 GCA_023566225.1 Romanogobio albipinnatus
CGCGAGGAGCGTTTAGGTTTATTCTGAAGGTGATTTAACGTTATTTTTCCAGCACATGTGCACAGAACAGCAGCATGTCCATGGACATCACGTTTCTCGGGACCGGATCGGCGTACCCGTCTCCCAACCGCGGCGCGTCTGCGCTCGTGCTGCGGACCGAAGGCGAGCTCTGGCTGTTTGACTGCGGAGAGGGAACTCAGACTCAGCTCATGAGGAGTCCTCTCAAAGCAAGTCAGTCACTCATATCATGCATGTGCTTTTTTTTGTCCAATTTTGATTGTAAATGAAGTCAGTTGTTTCATGTTTATATATTTGCATGTTGCATGATCGTCCTCTGCCGGGTGAATCATAAATCTGTCAAAAATACGGATTTTAAAAAGAAACATTTGTTATATTATTTTCATGACCATGATTAACACATCCTTCACCAATTATGTGAGGCAAAAAAAAAAAGATTATATATATATATATGTATGTGTGTGTGTGTATGCTCATTTTATATATATATATATATATATATATATATATATATATATATATATATATATATATTAGGGCTGTCAAAAGATTAATCACGATTAATCACATCCAAAATAAAAGTTTGTGTTTACATAATATATTTGTGTGTACTCTGTATAATTATTATGTTTATATAAATATTCATGTATATATTTAAGAAATATTTGCATGTATATACTGTATACATTTATATAATTTATATTATATATAAATATTTTATATATAAATATAATACACTTTTCTTAAATATATACATGCTTGTGTGTGTTTTTATATATAAATAATAATTATACACAGTTCACACACATATATTATGTAAACACAAACTTTTATTTTGGATGTTATTTATTGTGATTAATCTTTTGACAGCCCTAATATATATATATATATATATTATTAATAATAATATGGTTTAATATATCATGGTAGTATGTAATTTATGTTTGTATAAAAATCATTTGGATTGCTTAAAACGGGCTATAGTTTTTGTTTTCAAATTTCAATTTATGATGATATGAAATACTTTTTACTGATTTGTAAATATTGTCTAATATAAAAATTAGTAATGCAAATATTGTAGTATAGCCTTCTATTTACTACAGTACAGTATGCAATCACTGTATTACATTATTGAAAATCACAGTTGAGGAAAAAAAACGATATTAGTAAATATGGAATTATGGTAATAAATATCTGTTTATTTGTCATGAAAATAAGATAAAAAAATTTAAAAAAATAGTTTGAAAGTGTATATATATATATATGTTTTTGAAAACAAAAACTATAGCCCGTTTTAAGCAATCCAAATGATTTTTATACAAACATAAATTACATACTACCATTATATATTAAACCATATTATTATTATTAATTATTTATTTATATATATATATAATATAGTTTTACCGTTTTTTTTTTAAGAAGTCTCTTATGCTCAGATTATGCATTTTGTTTAAAAAAAAAAGTAATTTGAAATATTAATGTTTTCTATTAACCTTCAGAAATCATTCTAATATGCTGCTTTGCTGCTCAAGACGCATTTCTTAAATCAATGTTTAAAACTGTTGTGCTGCTTTGAAAACGGATACATTTATTTGAAAAATTCCTCCTTTCGATTTCTTTCAGGCAAAATCACCAAAGTGTTCATATCTCACCTCCACGGTGATCATCTCTTTGGTCTTCCTGGTTTGCTGTGCACCATCAGTCTGAACTCAAACCCCCAGCCGGATCAGCCTCCTCCCTGCGTGGACATTTACGGCCCGCGGGGGTTAAGACACTTCGTCCGTGTGGCCTTAGAGCTGTCCAGCTCCCAGCTGCTCTTCCCGTACGCTGTGCATGAGCTGGAGCCGTCAGATGACCAGTGTCCTGCGGAGGGGCGTCTCAGTCCTGCCCTGACCTCCAGCAGTGATACGCTTCACCCACAGGAGCGGCCCGGCAGAACCATACGCCTGCACCCGGACACTGACTGCTATGACCTCATTGATGACAAACAGTTTGTGGTTAAAGCGTTTAAGCTGTATCACAGAGTCCCATCATTCGGGTTCTCGGTGGAGGAAAGAGAACGTCCAGGACGGTTGAACACAGACCTGTTGAAAGAACTAGGTAACTTTTTCTTTTCATTGACTGTGATGATGAGTTCCACAGTTATCAACATCGTAAATCTAGTACAGTTTTTCATAGGCCCTGTTTACACCTGGTATTAAGATGCATTTTGATCGATGGGATCACACGTAGATGAGGGAGACGCATTCCCGTTTACATCTGGTGTTTTAATCCGTCTCTTTTGTCCACTTTCAAACACTTCTGTCCTGATTTCTTTGAGGGGAGGGTCTATGGGCCGGTACATGTATGGGCTTTTTAAGATCTTTTAATCTAATGGACGAAATAAGCTCATTTACATTTTATGCATTTGGCAGACGCTTTTATCCAAAGCGACTTACAGGGACCTTATTACAGGGACAATCCCCCTGGAGCAACATGGAGTAAAGTGCCTTGCTCAAGGACACGCTGGTGGTGACCGCTGGGATCGAACCAGCAACCTTCTGCATATCAGTTCCATGGTTTAACCCACTGGACCACCATCGACCAAAACGCATCTTAAAGGGATAGTTCACCCAAAAATAAAAATTATCCCATGATTTACTCACCCTCAAGTCATCCTAGGTGTATGTGACATTCTTCTTTCAGACGAGTTATATTACAAAAGTCTAGGCTAATCCAAGCTTTATAATGGCAATAAAGTCCATTAAAAAAATGCATCTATCCATCATATAACTGCTCCACGCGGCTCCGGGGGGTTAATAAAGGCCTTCTGAAGCGAATTGATGCGGTTGTGTAAGAAGAATATCCATATTTAAAACTTTATAATGTAAAGTTTCAGCCGACCGCCTTCCATATTCAATTTATGGAAAAGTGTTGAAAGTGCCTCTGCCGATCGAAAGACAAACGCGACCAGGTACGCTCGTCATGACATCACGTACGCATCTTGAATTGCGAGATGGCACTTTCAACACTTTTCCACAGACGACTGGAACTTTACTTTATAAAGTTTTAAATATGGATATTTTTCTTACACAAAGGCATCGATTCGCTTCAGAAGGCCTTTATTAACACCCCAGAGCCGTGTGGAGCATGTTATTCGACGGACAGATGCACTTTTTATGTACTTCCAAAACAGAGCAACTATTACTGCCATTATAAAGCTTGGAAGAGCCAGGACATTTTTAATATAACTCAGATTTTATTCGTCTGAAAGAAGAATGTCATATACACCTAGGATGACTTGAGGGTGAGTCAATCATGGGCTAATTTTCATTTTTGGGTGAACTATCCCTTTAATACCAGGTGTGATATTTCATATTTCAGTGTTTTTACATATTCAGATTTTTCAGATTCAGAATTATTAAAGAAAAAATTTGATAAAGTTCTATATAGCTATAGTTTTAATTTTTGTCTACAACACTTATTTTTAAAAGTGAAGTAAATTGTATTTGTGAAGTGCTTTTCACAATACACAATGTATCAAAGCAGCTTCACACAAAATCATGATATTATGGAAGCTTGTTTTCGCCACAGAATAAACATTTAAATTGGTAATTTCTCACAGTTCTGACTTTTTTCTCAGAATTGCAAGATATAAACTCACACATCTGAGGGAAAAAAAATACTTTTTCTCACAAATGAATTTCAATTCTGAGGAAAAAGACACTTTTTCACTTCTCAGCAAGATATAAACTTTATAAATCGTAATTGCGAGTTTATATCACACAATTCTGAGAAAGAAGTCAGAACTGCTATTACCTTTTTATTTTTTATTCAATGGCGGAAACAAGCTTCCATATGATGTTGATGTTTATAATGTCTTATTATCTTAATGGCATGTCTTAAAGGAACACTCCCCTTTTTTTGAAAATAGGCTCATTTCCCAACTCCCCTAGAGTGAAACAGTGGAGTTTTACCGTTTTTGAATCCATTCAGCCGATCTCTGGGTCTGGCGGTAGCACTTTTAGCATAGCTTAGCATAGATCATTGAATCTGATTAGACCGTTAGCATCTCGCTCAAAAAAATGACCAAAGAGTTGAGATATTTTTCCTATTTAAAACTTGACTCTTCTGTAGTTACATCGTGTAATAAGACCGATGAAAAGTTGTGATTTTCTTTTAGGCCGATATGGCTAGGAATTATTCTCGTAATAATCAAGATACTTTGTGCCGTCCTATGAGTGCAGCGGCGCAATGATATTACGCAGCGCCTGAAAATAGGCTAACTTCCGTCAACATAACCAATGTGACAACCTGCTTGCACAGGGAGTGTGCTGGGGACTATTTTCAGCCGCTGCGTAATATCATTGCGCCGCTGCACCCATGGGACGGCACAAAGTTCCTTGGTTATTACGTGTTCCTTTAATGCCCAGATATACTTCAAGTGAAATCGAAGAACGAACTGACGTGATGTCATTTCGAACAAAAGCAGGCCAAAAGAAAATTTGTTTCTGAAAAAGTTTGCTCAGGCTGGTTAACGCCTTCGAACTGCCATTGGTCCGTGGGGATTACGCAATAGGTAGATGCGCTCTTAGGCTCCGCCTTCTTTGGTGTGAAAATCTCTGGTTGATTTTTCTGTTAATTCCGTCGAGGTCAGATGTCCGCGAGTTAAAACGTGAAGTGACGTGTGGACAAGTATGGTGACCCATACTTGGAATTTGTGCTCTGTATTTAACCCATCCAAGTGCACACACACAGTAGTGAACACACACACACACCCGGAGCAGTGGGCTGCCATATTGCTGCGGCGCCCGGGGAGCAGTTGGGGGTTCAGTGCCTTGCTCAAGGGTCTCACCTCAGTCGTGGTATTGATGGTGGAGGAGGGCGCTGGTTATTCACTCCCCCCACCGACAATTCCTGCCGGACCTGAGACTCGAACCCGCAACCTTCCGGTTACAAGTCCGACTCTCTAACCATTAGGCCACGACTGCCATAAACACTGGAGAGCTGCATTATAGTAGAAAATTGAAGTGTAATTCTAATTGAAAGTGACACTTTTTTTCATGTTTAATACTGTAAAGCAGGGGTCTCAAACTCATTTTACCTGGGGGCCGCTGGAGGTAGACTCTGGGTCAGGCTGGGCCGCATCAAGTATTACACATAAAAAGTGTTTCAAGTATTCAAAAAAAAAGTTCTTTATTATTAAAGGTCCCGTTCTTCGTGATCCCATTGTTCAAACTTTAGTTAGTGTGTAATGTTGCTGTTAGAGCATAAATAATACCTGTAAAATTATAAAGCTCAAAGTTCAATGCCAAGCGAGATATTTTATTTAACAGAAGTTCCCTTTCAAAGCCTACAGCGAACGGCCGGTTTGGACTACATCCTGGTACTTCCTTCATAAATTACGTCAGTAGAACAGTAGAACAGACTAACCTCCGCCCACAAGAATACACGAAAAAGGGGGCGTGGTCTTGTTGCTGTCCCACGTGGAGAAGAGGACGTGTCGCGTGGAGAAAAGGAATTGGTGCGTTTGAGTGTGTTTGTTGCCATGTCGTCGAGACGCTGTTATTTTCATCCCGGAGTCAAATCACCTTTGTTTGGCTTTCCCAGGGACGCTGTAGAGATCATTAAGCGCATACATCTCCCGTTAAGAGGCGTGACCTTTCCGTGCAAGTTACGTGCGCTAAGCTGCTGTCGAATCACAACACAGGAACCGCTGGCACAATCAGAACTCGTTACGTATTTCTGAAGGAGGGACTTCATAGAACAAGGAACTCATCAGCCGTTTTTAGGACAGTGAAAACAGCGGTGTACAGATAAGTAAATTGTGTGAAAAATACTGTGTTTTTTACACGCGAAACATGAACACATGTTATATTGCACACTGTAAACACAATCAAAAAAACACGAAGAACGGGACCTTTAACAGTTCTTCAACATGAATGTTTCTTCTGAACATAAACTGTTCCTCTGAATTTGAACTAAATATAGCCTATAGAAATTAAATCATGTAATATGAAATAATGAATGATTTTAATTTTATTTTAAATAATAGACTAATTCACAGCAAGGCCGTAACCAGGTCAAACAGAACAGTGAGCGAAATTCTAGGTCTAATTCTAGTTGGGAAATAATCTTTTTGGGACTATTTGTAAACAATATTTGCATTCATTTGCGTCAAATATATTATTAGTCCCGATATTCTTCGCATGAGTGAGTGAATAAATACATAGATCCGCGAAAGACTTTTGTATTCTCTAGTGGTCTGGTGGAAGAATTTTTGTCAACCGTGTCAAAGGTTCCAGGTTCTAATCCGCTCTCATATAGTTTTTCTTCATTAAAATCAAAGATGTTCATCAATGATTGTATAATAAGACCATGGACACGTTTGCATTTTGTTTTGTGGTTTCACCAGAAAGAATAGTCTCTCTCAGCAACGGCATTAAGCGATAGATTGACACACTCGTCTGTGTGTGAAGACAGTGCACTGCACGAGCCAAAAGAGAACGCAAACCCCGCCTACTTTGATTTGATTGGCCATCTCTATCATTTTGACATTGACGAGCGCTGTTAGACCACATTCGTTTCAACTGTCTGATCAGCTTCGTTCGTCTGTTCCAGTCAATTACGCGGTGTCAACCAATTATACTGCACGAGGGAGGGGCGAGCCAACTCTCTCTCTCTCGCACACACACACACACACACAAAGGAGGCGGCAAGCGCTGCACACGCAACGACTCAGCAAAAAGGTGCTTTTCAGAGCAACGCGCGGGCCGCACTTACACTAAACTTTGATGTCAATAAGGGGGCCACAAAATATCATCCAGCGGGCCGTGAGTTTGAGACCCCTGCTGTAAAGCTACTTTGCTAAAGCAATCTATTGGATAAAGTGCTATATAAATAAACGTGACGTGATTTGACTGGTGCGCTGAATTGCAGAGCTTGTGCAAACATCCACATCGCAATGATCGGATGCTTTCTTAACTGCTGTTTTCTCACCGCTGTCATTTCTTTATTGTGAGGTAAGCACGCAGCACATATTAAAATAAAATTGTATTTCTCGTTATCTTTTGCTTTTTGTAGGTTTGAAACCTGGATCTCTATACGGGCGTCTGAAGAACGGAGAGTCTGTGACACTTGATAGTGGACGTGTTTTGACGTCCAGCGAGGTGCTGGAGCCGGCACTGAAGGGCCGTAAGGTGTGTGTTTTTGGGGACTGCAGCGCGACGCTGGGGGAGGGCTTTAAAAGGGCGTGTCAGGGGGCGGATGTGCTGGTGCACGAGGCCACGCTGGAGGACGGGCAGCATGAGAAGGCAGTGGAACATGGGCACAGCACTCCCGGCATGGCTGCTGCGGTGGCGCTCGCCTGCGGGGCGCACACGCTGGTTCTGCACCACTTCAGTCAACGCTACAAACCTGAAGCGCTGCGGCGAGACGGCGAAGACGACGTGACAGAGCTTAAGAGACAAGCTGAGCTCGTGCTGCAGGGGTCAAGGACTGAGGTCATTCTCGCGGAAGACTTTCTCACGCTGTCTGTCGCACTCAAAAAGAGTTTGACACATTAGTTCCTGTGAGACTTGTGTATAGATACAATTGCCAATGGTTATATTTTAATACAAGGAAATGTTTTAATAAAGTCTGTCATTTTTTCCATTGTTATTGATTTGGAGGTGCATTCATGAATGCGTATGAGTATATGTGTGAGCATTGAACGTGTTTAATCATTTGATTTTCAAAAACCAAGATCAAAAGAGATGCTGGGGCCTGTACCATGAAGCCGGTTTAGCTGGCTAGCCAGATATGTTTAAGCTTAGTTTGTGCTAATCCTGGGTTTTAGGTACCATTAAAGTGGTTTGGCTTTTAGCTGTGTTCATCTCCATAGTAACTTGCGCTCCACGGCTAACCTGCTCCAGGGCAGGTTATGTTCGGGATAAGAGATCTCAAACTGAAATTGGACCAATCAGCTGTGAGCAAAGTCACAATGATGCAATAAAGTCACTCCCCCTGTTTCTACTCCAAATTAAAGGTCACTACATAGCAAATGGCTATTAAAGGCTAAAGCGTCTGGCTTTTAACAATGCTTATTTATAATAATATTAATTTTGAATTATTTAGATATAACTTATGTAATTATTATACCCTTAATCAATTACACATGTATCATTTTAGTTAATCAATCATTAATAGGCACTTAGTTGAAATTTAATATAAATAGCCTATATAAAAGGTCATACAAATCAGCTTTAAAATCAATAAATAAAGCAATAAAAATTACTAGAGAATTGGATCTCAGTTTCACTGATCCACAGCGTGTGATTGGCTGTTCACTACTGATGTCACAGCTAAACTCATGATCGAAGCCTGAGTTGACAGAGAAAGCTGATGATCAGCATCATGGGACCAACAAAGCCTGAATAGATTGGTTTGGTTTTGTCAATTCGAAACTAATCCTGTAACCCTGAGTTTGTTAAACTACCATCATGGTACAGGCCCCTGGGCGGCTGGGCCAGTGGACTGAGGTTGGTAAATCTTTATGTGATGCATCTTATTGGGCCTGATCTGTTATAATGACCATGCATGAACCATTTCAGTGTTCTGTGGGAATGATGGGAAAAAAAACTTGTCTCTCAGGCCGCTAAACATCAAAACTTTGCTGAAAAACATGTTGCACACAATCTACTCCATGCCTTCTGTCGTCTGATTGATAGTTTTTAGCAAAGTAAAAGGCCTTTTAGTGTAATTGTGAAAATGTCCCCCTTCAGCTCGTTGTTCACGTGTCTTTACAGTGAAATGTGTAATGATTTTTATATAGTAAACGTAAGAATAACTTCTATATTGTTAGAAATATTTCAAGATGAACAAAAACTGAAGCAACTTAAGTTTACTTGATTATCCATACATCATGTTTTAGAAAAGTCACGTTCAAATGTGAGCATCAAATATGATCCATCAGACCTTTGAGCAGCATTTATCAGTTCTTCTCTCAATCATTGTATTTATTGCATATGCTTTGCTCCCCCCACAATACAAACTACAGTGCTTTGATCATAAGCATTTAAATATCATATTACTAAGACATTATTGGGAAATACGGAGTCACAACTTATATTTATATGCATTTCATACACATTGTATATAAGTAATCTGCTACTGTTAGTAAACATTAAAATAAATGTAAAAATATCAATAACTTATGCACCAAATTGCATATTTTTACTCCATTTGGGCCTCTAAATTATTTTGTCCCCTTCTCCAAGCATGAGTGTGAGATCCATATTCTCACTATATCAAACAATATGGGCCATAAAAACCTTTAAAAGTTTTTTAGTTGCTTTATTATTATTATTATTATTATTAAGCATTTAAACATCAAAACATTGCTGACAAACCTGTTACACACAATCTACTCCATGCCATCGTCTGATTGGTAGTTTATACTCTCGGCTAGTAAAAGGCCTTTTAAAACCATAAGAATAACTTTTATATTATATAGGCAATATTTCAAGATGAACACTTACTGGACTGAAGCAACACTGTAAAAAATACTGTGCCCGTTTTACTCAATAAAATTGAGGCAACTATTTGCATCAGCTTTTTGAGTATTTTAAACAAATTTTATTTGTGTTTATCCTATTAGACTTTGCATGTTTTCAACTTGGACTCATAAGTAATAGCAACTCAATTTTATCAATTTTAGAAAATTATAGTTTTAAGTATATCCAATATAATTTTTTTTAGTAATATTTACAAATGTCTCCTTGTAAGCCACACATTACGTTACTTTTTTCCAAGCTACTTTTTTTAAAAATATCAATTTAATTATTTTCTACATTTTTTTAAATTACCATGAAACAGTAAATCAGCATCTCAATACAAAACATTTATTCACTTTAAAATGACAATGCGACAGTGCAAAACACAGTAGCTTATTTTTTCACCTTTATAAAGCTGACTTCAAGTAAAAAAACGTTATGTACTACAAGAGGTAGCAACAGTATTTCATTTTCGTATAAGTTTTTTCAATGAGCATTGGTCTGTTTAACCCACTGAGAACAGTAATTCAGTCATCTAATTAAAACAATGTTTCGAACAATGTTAAAAACATAAAATTCAAATACATCATAATTATTACATCAGCTGATAAATAAATAATCACTGAGAAAAGTGAACACCAATTTAAAGGGTTAGTTCACCCCAAAATGTAAATTCTGTCATTAATTATACACCCTCATGTCGTTCCAAACCTTCGTTCATCTTCAGACACAAATGAAGATATTTTTGATGAAATCCCAGAGCTCTCTGATCCCTCCATAGACAACAATGTGATGAACACTTTCAAGGCCCTAAAGTATAGGAAAGACATAATTAAAATAGTCCATGTGACTCCAGTGCTTCAAACTGAATGTTATGAAGCCACGAGAATAATTTTTGTGCGCAAAAACAAACAAAAATAACGACTTTATTCAGCAATTTAGCTTTAGCCTATTAGCGTTAGCCAAGCCATGTAATCCAAGGCAAATTTAAGTATTTATCAATACAAACATTTAGCTTTATCCTTGCTATATTTAAAGCATCAAACCATTGAACAGTTCATATTTAATGTCATTCTTACCTTTTTTAGTGTTGTTGGGTTGCTAGCAGTGCAAATTCAGTCCTGTCACCCATCAAAATGGCGTCTGTCATGAACATTTGTGTTTTTGCAACAGCCAAATCCACTTGTTTAGACTTTTAAATAAATTTTACTTAAAAAGTATCTCGAAAAGGCACACATCTATAAAGCCTAGTAAACATTACTCAAGATTAATACACGCACCATTTAATATAGTAAAAAACGTGTTTACAACAACAGTATATTAAATAAGTTACTCAAAATATTAAGTACCAAACATAGATTTATTTGTTGAAAATATAGAATTTATTTTTGTTACAATTACAACCCCATTGAGTCATTTTTCCCAGTGAACTTTTGTTTACTTTTTTTTGTGAATTAAAACAAAAAAAGAGTCAAATATGACTTTTGAGGAGCGTTTATTAGTTCATCTCTCAATCATCATTGTATTTATTGCATATGTTTTGCCCCCACAATAATACAGAGCTTTGATCATAAAACTAAGCATTTAAATATCATCTTACTAAGACATTATTGGGAGATATTGAGTGACAACTGCTATACGCATATGCAAGTATCGGCTATTGATTTACATTAAAAGCTTTCAGAATATCACCAACATTTGCACCAAAATGCATATTTTTATTTGGGCCTCTGAATGATTTCCCCCCCCTTCGCTGAGTAACGATATTGCTACTATATCATACTATATAGGCCAAAAAAGCCAATGAAATTAATGCAAACCTTTTTTTTTAAATCTCATATTGTGTTAAAAAGTTCAATATTCTATTTTGATTTTTAAAACTATTTTTTTAAGCGTTATGCATGTCATATGTCATGCCTGAAAGGGTAAACGGTAAGTAAAGCAAGCAATTTCTGTGTCATAAGCTGCACCAAAAATTGCATAAACAATTACTGTTTTAAATGAAGTTTCAAACACTTTCCCATCTGTCAAATAGGTTGTTCTGCTCTAGTTCGACCTACTAAAGACCGTGTACTATTGAGAACTATTAGCGCAGCCAAGTAGAGTTTAGTAAGGTGAAGTATTGTCCTAGTATATAACATATTAAGCCACATATTGGCCTTTTACACTAGTAGTATTCATGAAGCACAACGAGCATCTGTGTGGGCGGGGCTTATTTACGCTCACTCGAGCGATGACGTCGCCGCGCTTACGTAGAGACAATGTCCCTGCCGTCGCTCCATGAATCGTAAGTGTTTCTGTTGGTATTTTCTCATGTTATTTTTCACCTTCACCTAATATTTGACTCTAGCATTCGTGTAGACACTTTATTTGTTCATTCCCCACATATTTGAGGAGTATCTGTTAGCCAGTTAGCTCGTTAGCTTCACAGTGAGATCAGTTGTATTGTCATAGAGTGAACAGTGATTTATTATTATCACGTTCACATTATTTGACTGTTATATTAATTAAATGTAACGACGTGCTTTTGATGAGTGTATCATTTATTAATAGATAAGTATAAGTTCATTACTGTGTTTGCCTGGGGAAAAATGTAATGTTAATTCAAATGACTAACATGACTCCGCGTACAGTTAAATATGAACAGAATTTTATGTAAGTCAGTTTATAGACTCGATACTAATTATATGCGGGATGTCAATTCTTAAATTAATCATCTATCTGTCTATCTATCTATCTATCTATCTATCTATCTATCTATCTATCTATCTATCTATCTATCTATCTATCTATCTATCTATCTATCTATCTATCTATCTCTCTGTGTGTGTGTGTGTGTGTATTCAAGTGTAATGTGCTATCTATCTATCTATCTATCTATCTATCTATCTATCTATCTATCTATCTATCTATCTATCTATCTATCTATCTATCTATCTATCTATCTATCTATCTATCTATCTATCTCTGTGTGTGTGTGTGTGTGTGTGTGTGTGTATTCAAGTGTAATGTGCTTTCTATCTATCTATCTATCTATCTATCTATCTATCTATCTATCTATCTATCTATCTATCTATCTATCTATCTATCTATCTATCTATCTATCTATCTGTCTGTGTGTGTGTGTGTGTGTGTGTATTCAAGTGTAATGTGCTTTATAGTCATGACAAATAATTGTGTTTATTTTATAAAGCAGAGTGCAAAAAAATGATATTAAAGTCAGCATGAAACAGAGGTTGCAATTCTATTTTATTCCTTATTGTGACGGATATCCAAGTGAAAAATGTAGGGCGGGACTTGATTTTGTCTATCGGGAATTTATTATTACATTTATTATTTCTGCGATGTAACCACCATAGGCATAGACCGAAAAATAACCCCCGTTAATACACAATCTTTTAATTTGAAAGATGTTATTTGGTATGACACTGACTCCAACAAATAAGACTAAAGAATATATTGTCAATTTATTTTTATGTTGTTTGCCAAATTTTTCATCCATAAACAGAAATGTATGAGCTCACTTCCTACTCTTTCACATTTTTTGATCGAGGTAGACTCGCTGCTTAAATCTTTTAGGTTAACTAGCAATAAAAAATGTGATCGATTCCTAAAACAATATGAACAATTCTTCAATAGATTCAATAATGAAACTGATGTTCAAGTTTAACCAGCTTTCTCATGTATTGACACCCCCCCCCCCTTTTTTTATTTTTAAATTTTTGTATTTTATTTTATTTACTTATTTTGTCCCTTGTCTTTTATATGTCATCTTCATATGTATGTAAATGATTTTTAATACCTCCTTTAGATATTTGACTCTTCAATCAATATGTATTAACTCTAATGTTCTCCTGAAGGTATTTGTATATTTGTACGGTTCTTGAATAAAAAAAAATAAAATAAAAAAAGTCCCCCTCAATTAATTGGAAATGGCCAAATTGTCCCCCCCAATATATGATATTTCTTAATGCTGCTCTCTATTACGCACGTCTGTGTTTGTTGTTAGGATGACGGATAGTTAAAAAGTTACATTTGAGTTTAGGCTGGTCTACCACAGCGGTCTAACAACGCTCATCAATGTCAAAACGATGGCCAATCAGATCAAAGGGCGGGGCTTACTGAAGATGAGTGTGAATTTCAACGCAAAGCTTTTAGTTTTTACAGTGAAAGTGTGTGTGCGTGTGGTAAGATATAAGTAGCCAAACATTTTTGACAAATGTTTTACGATCGATGTTTAACACCCCACAGTCACATAAAGTGATGCAAACTACAAAAAAAACAAAAAAAAAATTGCTATACATTTCTAAAAAATATTTGTGAAAATATGCTATCAATTAAATGATGTCCTTCATAACTGAATGTGAAAAGACAATAAAAAAGTGTTTTTGTTTTAAATTTTTGACATATTAGACTCAACCAAGAGTGAATGTGTGCATATTTTTAAATAAAATATTATTTGCAAAGAGTTTAAAGCAGCACTAGGTAGGTTTTGCTCTCGGGGGTCCCCCTACAGTTGGGAAACAGTATTGCCCTGTCGTAAACTCTGTCATCCTACATCAGGGGATGCATGGCACCTGCATTTGTTGACATGACAACTATGATAGCCCTGAACACTGCAGGAGGAGTTCACATGCAGGTGTTCTGCTTGCGTCGCGTGTGAAATGTCTTCATCCCAGGTACAGTGGCATATGTTTCAGCATGTCATATGAATATAATTTCATGGGTTTTATTATTTTTTTTCAAACGCCAAATGATCGCGATGCTCACGTTTACAAGCCAGCGTCATTATAGTAGTCTAGTCTATTGGTTACCGTTTTACAGAATCTATATGATACTTCAATTCAATGTTTGAGTGGTAGGTAATAACCATATATAGTCAATATAATATATTGACCTCCTTCAGCTCACGCCAACGAGCAAACGCTGGCCCAGTGTTGATCCTCGTCCTGCCTTTAATACGATCACTTTCTCGTTTCCTCTTTTTGCATTCCTCCGACAAAACCTTTGCTTTCTTCTTTTTCTGTGCTGCCTCGGCCATGACTATAACATCCGGCAAACTATAAAAAGGATAGTTGGGCTCGCACGTCCGAATTTAAGGAAGTGGGGGTGATGGTGGAAGTGACGTATATGCCGTAAAGCAGTCGAATTTTGTAGTTCTTTTTTTTTCTCGGGTTACTACCCGAAACCCGAAGTTTAAAAGTACGATTAAAAACGATACAGACCCCGTCAGGCTATGGCAGACGTGTCATTCAACCTGTTGTAAGTCGATGTATCATCACAAGAGTCTTGAAAATATATTATGAAAGTTGAAAAGTTACCTAGTGCTGCTTTAAATGGATTACTTCACAACTATATAGGCTAAAATTAGAAATGGAACGTGTTTTTCCATTCTTATTTCTTCTTTTTTCCATTAAATTTCTTCTTTTTTAGTCCTTTAATTATTTAATGTGTTTAAATAAAATCTCATGTGACAGGTTATCAGCAAGAGAGGGTCATTCAATTACAAGGGCACATACAAATAATGAGCTGCATGGATTTATAATGAACACTGCAATACCATTAAAAAAATAAGAATTGTCAGTTTTTGTTTCATGGTGAATGAGTGGTGCTCACAGCCTCTCTGTGGCTTCTCTTCTTAGGCCGGTGTGGATCACGTCTCAAAATCAAGGTGTGAAGACAGAAGCTCAAGAGGTGTATTCCAGCAACATGTCCACATCCAGCACACCCACCAGTAATGACGCCTGTCTGAGCATCGTCCACAGCCTCATGTGCCATCGGCAGGGAGGAGAGAGCGAGACTTTCGCCAAACGGGCCATAGAAAGTTTGGTGAAGAAGCTGAAAGAGAAGAAAGATGAGCTAGACTCGCTGATCACTGCCATCACTACGAACGGAGCTCATCCCAGTAAATGTGTGACTATACAGCGCACGCTAGACGGGAGACTGCAGGTCTGTTTCTTTAGAAAAATAGACCGTCTTAAGTTTATCTTGGATGTTAGAAAAGGAAGTTACTTGTATGAAAGTCTGTCCTATAGCTTGATGATTTGTTTCTCAGGTGGCCGGTCGTAAAGGATTTCCTCATGTCATATACGCACGGCTGTGGCGATGGCCGGACCTGCACAAGAACGAGCTGAAACACGTGAAATACTGCCAGTTTGCCTTTGACCTGAAATGCGACAACGTGTGTGTGAACCCATATCACTATGAGAGAGTTGTGTCTCCAAGCATCGGTGAATTGTTTTCTGTTGTCTTGCTGTGATTTGAAACTTTGTCATGGTAAAAATGTATTGCAAGTGCCCATGTTCATGTTATTTAGAATAATTCTTATTTATATAGGATCTCGGTAACACTTTACAATAAGGTTGCTTTAGTTAACATTAGTTAATGTATTAACTAACATGAACTAACCATGAGCAATACATTTGTTACTGTACTTGTTCGTCTTTGTTAACGTTATTAAAAATCCAGCTGTTCATGTTAGTTCACAGTGCATTAACTAATGTTAACAAGATTTTAATAAAGTATTAGTAAATGTTGAAATTAATATTAACAAAGATAAATACATGCTTTATAAGTGCAGTTCATCATTAATTCATGTTTAATAATGTTAACTAATGAACCTTATGGTAAAGTGTTACCATGATCTCTTTCTGTCTTTCCATTTTCAGATCTGTCTGTCCTGACTCTGGGTGGCCCAGGTAAGGGTGCACTTTTATGGACAATTATTTTATATTATTATATATACACATGGGCGTCGGAACCATTGTATGTGGGTGGGACAAGACCCACCCACTTTTTACGATCAATGATATTGGACCCACTCACTTTTATCGTCTCTAACATTCAGCACGTCTGTTTACCTACCCCTAATCGATAAACACTTATTATTAAACTCATGTTAGACGCTTTATTTCCACTTTTCTAATATTTTCTTAATTTTTATTGAAAATCAATGCCTTTCCGATCTGATATGTGATGGGAAAAGGAGAGGATTGAGTTCGGCGAAAGGCGGACTTGAACCGCGGGTCGATTTGTGTCAAAACTACATGCCGTGCATCTTACCCCTACACTACTGCTGCTCTCAATGATATAGCGATTTCCGTATATTTGTACTTAATGTAATTCTGAGGACCCACCCACATTTTTTTTGCTTCCGACGCCCATGTATATACATATAAGTTGTAAAATGATGTTAAGCGGTGTAATTAACTCGCACAACCAATTTGTCACATACACTACATTCCAAAGTTTAAGGATACATTAAAGACATTTATAATGTTACAATAAAACATAGTTTCAATTACATGCTTCCTATTCATCAAAGAATCCTGAATAAAATAATATATATAATAATATATTCAAATTAGGGTTGTCAAGCGATTAAAATCTTTAATCTAATTAATTCAATGATGTGCAGATTAGTTAGTCTAAGTAATCGCACATCAAATTTGGCTGAGAAATGACACCTAAAAGATCATTTAAAGTCATTTTTGTGTTAAATGAGAAAAATGTAACACAAAAAAGGAACAAAAAAAAGGAACGACGGCTTGTGGTACCATCACAGAGGGGGAAAAAATCCCTTTCCAGAACATTTTCATTCAACGTTCCCAGCTGGTGGAACGATCTTCCCAACGCCATCCGAAACGCAGAATCATTGACATCATTCAAAAGCCAACTTAAAACTCAGCTCTTCCGCGAGCACTTAACCTCATAAAAAAAAAAAAACATTCCTTTCCTCTTCCTCTTTCTTCTTCCCTCCCTACTCTAGCCTGTGCTACACTGAGCAATGTACACGGTCTCAGGATTTCAGGCTCTTATTGTGCTTCTCGACTCTTCATGACCAATCGCTTCATGTTTCCCCAAGTTGTAAGTCGCTTTGGATAAAAGCGTCCGCTAAATGCATAAATGTAAATGTAAAATTAACACAATGTCGATATTTCGTGCTTTGAATATCACGGTTATCGCCAATACCGGTATATTGCGACACCCCTACATAATCTTATAAGCTACAGCAATCATGATTGTTTTTCAGAAGCTGCATCTGAGTTGATATCAAGGTATATTTACTAGGGATGCACCAGATCCAGATTTTTGGGGTTCAGCCGAATACTGAATCCACTGGTTAAGATTCGGCCGAAACCGAATACCGAATCCTACTGCCATCCTCAGTCCATTATCACATTAAACACATTAATGAAGTAAACAACGTCCACAGCAGTGTAGGGATGCTATTGACCATTTAATCGTTAACCGAAAGTAAGAACTTTGACCGATTAATACTATCAGTTAAACAGTTTAAATGTTTTTAACGTTTTTTTTTTTTTTTTTGATGCATGGTTAAGAAATGTGCTGTATAGCGTTATTTGTTTACTCACGGAGCGCGTCGACATGTGCAACCACAAACCAGATATATTTCGCAAAATGAAGCAATGGAAAGCGTACTGTGTGGGACCATTTCGACAGAAAAACACAGCAGTGGTACAAGCTCCTGACTGGTGGAAAGCAAATGAACGGCGCTTCCCGAGGCTGGCCACTCTAGCGAGGCGTTATCTCTGTATTCCCGGGACATCAGTGCCATCTGAAGCCTTGGTTTAACCCATTTAATCCCAAATTTTTCCCAGACACAAAAATATCCAAATCATGTGTCATTAGTATCCCTTTGAAACAATCAATCAGCATTTTTTTTAATTTTCATGGAAAAGTGTGTGAAAAAGTGTGTTTTATGATCGGTCACAATTGTGACCGGTGGGATACTGTGTTGTATCAACCATTGTATTGATTTAATATAGGTCTATTTGACCTGTGCAGTGTGTTTGTGTGTGTTATTGTGTGTGTTTATGTTTTTTTTTTTTTGTGTGTGTCTGTGTGTGTGTGGGTGTGTGTGTGTGTGTGTGGAGATCAGACATCAGAGAAGACGTGACCATGTGTGTGAGTGTGTGTGTGTGTTTGTGTATGTGTGTGTTTCTGTGTGTGTGTCTGTGTGTGTGGAGATCAGACATCAGAGAAGACGTGACCGTGTGTGTGTGTGTGTGTGTGTGTGTGTGTGGAGATAAGACATCAGAGGAGACGTGACCGTGTGTGTGTGTGAGAGTTTCTGTCTGTCTGTGTGTGTGAGTGTGTGTGAGTTTCTGTCTGTCTGTGAGTGTGTGTGTGTGTGGAGATCAGACATCAGACATCAGAGGAGACGTGACCGTGTGTGTGTGTGTGTGTGTGTGTGTGTGTGTGTGTGTGTGTGTGTGTGTGTGTAAAATTAGGTAGAAAGTAAGGAAGAACAGTTAGCCTATGTGTATTAGTATGTAGATACAATGGGTTATCCCACGGTCACTATTGTTGCCGATGACATGTTTGTGAGTTCTATGACCACATTAAACAAAGTTGAGTAATTGCAAATGCATATATCAATACTAGACACCTTAAACATGATGTGTACCAAAAATCTATGTCCTATCTTTATGTTAACATACTTTACCACCCTTTTCTTTGGGAGCTTTCCTGCTGCCATCCTCTTCTCTTGGCGCAAACAGGAAGTAAACAGCTCTGGTCATGTGACAATTTACAGTAAACAGCGACACTGCACATATTTCATTGAGACCCTTTATTATTTCAATATCTGCTGGAAATGCATTGATAGATCATTCAGTAACATTTTTATAGCCTTAGAAATGAAACATTTTTTTACTGTCACTATTGTGACTGGTGGGATTAAATGGGTTAAGGCTTTTCGTAGTGTGGGTTTGGTCAAGTTTACTAAAGTAAACATTGTTGCGTATGTTCTTCTCGCCGCTGTTCCCTGATGGTTTATAGAACAATTACCCCGAGTCGCCTTCTGTCGTTTTAAAGAACAACACAACGGAGAGCGCAGGAGGCGCGCGTGCTGTCAGCCGAGGCTCGCACGCTGCACGGAGACAGGATTGAGAGGTTGTTTTCTGGCGCGGGTTTAACTGTCAACAGGCTGCGCTCCAGACTAACCCACATCACTTAGACATGTTACTTAAAAAAAAAAAAAATTAAAAAAAAACATACAAGGTGTGGATTGAGGTAGGCCTGCTATTTTTATTTGACAAAAAAAAAAAAAAATTCCGGTTCTTCAAAGCTTCAAACGGATTCAGTGTATTTTCGTTTTGTCATCTTAATTTGGTAATTATTTAAGTGAAAAATATAAAGTGTAGGCCTATTTATTTTATTATTTTTATTTATATTTTATCTGATCTGTTATGCGGCTGTTTTCACTGTAAAATAAAATATATTTTGGCTGCTGTCTGTAGATTCCTTCATGCACAACTCATATTCTTTCGGGTGTTTCATACGCAAATATTTTAACAGCAGCTGTTGTTTAGGGTCCTTGCCATCACTAAACAAATGGCCATTGCAAATTGTACATGTAGCTCGACTTGAATCGCCTTCTTTGGACTTAAAGTACTGCCACGTTTTCTGTTCATGAGTTTTATTTTCACTTTCAACGGCGGCGTCATTACGTTCGACCAGCGGAGCGCGCATAGTGCAAGCCTAGGGTTCGGTTCGGGGGGAAAAAATTTGTCAGAAACCAAACCCCATCAAAAAGCCCAATATTCGTCCGAATCTGAACCCGAATCCTGGATTCGGTGCATCCCTAATATTTACAGACCAAAACAGTTTGATTACCAACATTCTTCAAAATATATTTTTATATTTTAATGTCCATCCATCCATCTTCTTCCGCTTTATCCGGGGCCGGGTCGCGGGGGCAGCAGTCTAAGCAGAGACGCCCAGACTTCCCTCTCCCTAGACACTTCCTATAGCTCTTCCGGGGGGACACCGAGGCGTTCCCAGGCCAGCTGGGAGACATAGTCCCTCCAGCGTGTCCTTGGTCTTCCCCGGGGCCTCCTCCCAGTTGGGCATGCCCGAAACACCTTCCCGGGAAGGCGTTCAGGAGGCATCCGGAACAGATGCCCGAGCCACCTCAGCTGTCCCCTCTCGATGTGGAGGAGCAGCGGCTCTACTCCGAGTTCCTCCCGAGTGACTGAGCTTCTCACCCTATCTCTAAGGGAGCGCAAAGCCACCCTGCGGAGAAAGCTCATTTCGGCCGCCTGTATCCGGGATCTTGTCCTTTCGGTCATGACCCAAAGCTCATGACCATAGGTGAGAGTAGGAACGTAGATTGACCGGTAAATCGAGAGCTTCGCCTTACGGCTTAGCTCTTTCTTCACCACGACAGACGGTACATCGACCGCATTACTGCAGAAGCTGCACCGATCCGACTGTCAATCTCCCGTTCCATCCTCCCCTCACTCGTGAACAAGACCCCTAGATACTTGAACTCCTCCACTTGGGGCAGGAACTCTCCACCAACCTGAAGTGGGCAAGCCACCCTTTTCCGACTGAGGACCATTTTAATGTCATGCAAAAAAAGAAAGTCATGCAGGTTTGATCCTCATCGGTGAGTAAATATAGGCTAAAATAAACAGAATTTAAATTTTTGGGCAAACTATACCCAAATATGAGGTTTTTTTTTGTTTTTTTGAAGTGATAATCTAAATAAGAAACTAAAACTGCCAGTAGGTGGCGGTAAATGTCTAAATGAGTAAGGCCAGTTTCACACTGCACGCGTTAGCAGGGCGTATTTTTTTCAGCGCCCATGTTAACAGATTAGAGCATTCACACCGCACTCAGAGGCGGAGCGGCAGGCTGGAGCAGAAGCAGCAGTGCTGCGATCGTTTCGGCGCCGAGTCTATTTTTGCCACGCTGCTCACGCTGAATTAAAGCCACAGTGCATTGTTCTTGATCAAAATTGACCTGATTAACATGAAAAATAATACATTTCACCATGAAATCATGTAGTGAAGTCTTTCGTGTGTTTCACCATCACCCTGACATCCAGCGCTGAGAAAAAAATAAATACAATACACGAAAACACAACACTGCCAGAAGTTTATGCCCAAACTTTAAAGGCCGGTTTAAATTATTAAAACTAGAAGCATATCTTAAAGGTCCCGTTCTTCGTGTGTTTTTGAAGCTTTGATTGTGTTTACAGTGTGCAATATAACATGTGTTCATGTTTCGCGTGTAAAAAAACACAGTATTTTTCACACAATTTACTTATCTGTATACCGCTGTTTTCACTGTCCTAAAAACGGCTGATGAGTTCCTTGTTCTATGAAGTCCCTCCTTCAGAAATACGTAACCAGTTCTGATTGTGCCAGCAGTTCCCGTGTTGTGATTTGACAGCAGCTTAGCGAACGTGGCACGGTTCCTGTGTTGTGATTCGACAGCAGCTTAGCGCACGTAACTTGCACGGAAAGGTCACGCCTCTTAACGGGAGATGTATGCGCTTAATGATCTCTACAGCGTCCCTGGGAAAGCCAAACAAAGGTGATTTGACTCCGGGATGAAAATAACAGCGTCTCGACGACATGGCGACAAACACACTCAAACGCAACAATTCCTTTTCTCCACGCGACACTTCCTCTTCTCCACGTGGGACAGCAACAAGACCACGCCCCCCTTTTTTCGTGTATTCTTGTGGGCGGAGGTTAGTCTGTTCTACTGACGTCATTTATGAAGGAAGTACCAGGATGTAGTCCAAACCGGCCGTTCGCTGTAGGCTTTGAAAGGGAACTTCTGTTAAATAAAATATCTCGCTTGGCATTGAACTTTGAGCTTTATAATTTTACAGGTATTATTTATGCTCTAACAGCAACATTACACACTAACTAAAGTTTGAACAATGGGATCACGAAGAACGGGACCATTAACTTTAATGTTACATTTATCATGTGAACTACTTATATACGACATGTTATATGCATGTGTGTAAGAGACATGAGGGGAACACGGTCGCATTTGCAGCAGATATATGCTGCCTATCATAAATCAAAGCACGAGACAGACAGGGGTCGGAGGAGAACACGGGGAAATGTAACAGAATGGACAATATTCGTCTGTGTTTGCAATACACAAGCCGCGGTTCAGCTGCGCGAGACAAACGCTGCCAGTGTGAATGCACAACGGGCGCGCGGCTCCCGCTCTCCATACGCACTGCTTCTGCCCTGCCAACGCACTGCTTGCGCGTGCGGTGTGAAGCCGGCGTAAGTAATTGGGCCCTATCATACACCTGGTGCAATGTTTTTTGCTAGTTTCAGTCTGATGTAGTTCTCATTTTCACATCCAGCGCCACATTGTTTAAATAGCAAATGCACTCGCGCCCATTTGCTCACCCATGGGCGTCCTGGTCTGAAAACCAGGTGTGTTCAGGCGCATTGTTGGCGCGTTGCTTTTGTGAGGAACTGAAATCGGCTGCGCCATTGACCAACAAAAACCTGCTCTAAAGCTGTGTTATTTAAATGACGTGTTAGTAATATGCGCCTATAGGCGGGTGCACAACTTGTGTACACTCTGCTTATTACACACACGCAGCAGCACACAAACATTTTTAAATATTACAAATAACGGGGATTAAAATGTAAAAGACTATTATTGTGTACATAAAGATAAAAATGCCTACATGTCATAATGGATAGTTATTGCATGTATCAGAATTCCCTATCTGCAGTAATGACGAATGAAATTGGCTAATTATTGTACCAATCGTGGCAAAACACACATGTATTTAAACTGACTTGTCAGATTGAGGAGGTCTATATTCCGCCATGTAAATAGCGAATCCGCCATGGTGCAGGAGCAACTGGCTTTTAAAGGGAATGGGAGACGAGACTCTGATTTGTTTATTGCACGTTACACCCAAAACACACCCATGACTTATTAAGAGACTAGGGCCTTTGAGAGACTTTGGCTGTGTTCGAAATCGCTCCCTATACCCTTAAATAGGGCACTATTTGAGTGAACATCCATTTGTAGTGGTGTCCGAAACCATAGTGGACGTTTTTGAGTGCACTCATTCAATCCCACAATGGACCGCAATAACGAGTGTACAGTAGATGTACGCGCTGGAGAACATGATTGTTCAATGCCCGATCAGTGTATGACAGCAAAGTCCCGCGAGAGCAAACAAGAAACGACTCCTTAGGCTTTTGAATCGCTCTCACTCGCAACGCACAGTGAGAGTCGCGGTCTGAATGGATTAACTTACCGCTGTCCGATTCGCCCCATGTACCCTCATTCTCCATTACTCCACTACTCCAAAAACGAGCCAACAAGCGTAAAGTTAACCCTAGAGCTCTTTACTTGTGTGGCACTGAACTTACTTGGAAAGGGTAATGAATAATAAAGTTACTCATGTCAAGTAAAGTCAAGTCAACTTTATTTATATAGCGCTTTTAACAATGTAGATTGTTTCAAAGCAGCTTTACAGTGTTAAAAAGGAAAATAATGCAGCATAATTTTATTAAGCTGTATAGCCATTTGATGTCATCAGTTCATTTCAATTTCCATACGGTGACAGTGTGGGCTTTTGATCAATAATTCGATCAGAAATTTAGTTTATATGGTTAATTTAGTTCATTAATTAGATTTATTTTGATGTTTAGTTGAAAAATGTTGTGTCCCCAACTGAGCACGCCAAGCCAGAGGCAACAGTGGCAAGGAAACCAAAACCCCATCAGGTGACCTAATGGAGAAAAATAAACCTTGGGAGAAACCAGGCTCAGTCGGGGTGCCAGTTCTCCTCTGGCCAATTAACAAACAGCGTATTATTATTATTATTCTGGCAGCTTTACAGGTCAGAGGTCATAATAGATCGGAATATTCGAAGGACCGGAGGCATCACGCTGGAGATGGGTTTATTGAGGATGATGTTGATTAAATAATTATTAAAGTCAATATTCGAATGATCAGGGGCAACACGCTGGAGATGGGTTTATTGAGGATGATGTTGATTAAATAATTATTAAAGTGCAATATTCGAATGATCGGGGGCAACACGCTGGAGACGGGTTTATTGCGGATGACATATCGATTGAAGTATTATTTAATTGTAATATTCAAACAATCGGAGTCATCACGCTGGAGACGGGTTTATTGCGTATGACATATCGATTTAAGTATTATTTAATCATAATATTCGAACAATCGGCGTCATCACGCTGGAGACGGTTTATTGAGATGCCGTGTTGATGAGGCAGTTGCAGGGGCTAATTGACACGGTCTCTGCAGAAGCATTTAATTTAAAAATAAAGACTTAATATTTTTATGTATACATTTTATAGTATAAAATATATAAAGTATAGTATTTATTTTATACTATATAGTAGGCTACTATTTATACTATATTGCATGGGCGTCAGAAGCCAAAAAATGTGGGTGGGTCCTTTCACAGAAACATTTTACTGGAGTAGATGCAATTTACATTAAGTTCAAATATATCGGCTTGTTTACTAAACGTCTGGTTGAGGCAGACAAAACTACGGAAAACTCAAAATCTTACGCAGCAACAATAGTGTAGGGGTAAGACGCATTGCGTCAAGTTTTGACGCAAATCGACCCGCGGTTCGAATCCGCCTTTTGCCAAACTCGCTCTGATCCTTTTCCCCATCACATCACATATCAGATCGGAAAGGCATTCATTTTCAATGAAAATGAAGAAAATATTAGAAAAGTGAAAATAAAGCTTCTAATGCGTTTAATCAGTGTTTATCAGGGTATGTAAACGAGTGAGTGGGTCCATTATTGGTCTTAAAAAGTGTGTGGGTCGATGCCATCTCTTGGCGAAACGCGGGAATTCATTCAATGCACGGCGCGACTCTCACAGTGCATTATGGGTATTCTCTAGCTGTCGAGCATACATCGGTTGTAAACTCGTTATTGCGGTGCATTGTGGGATTGAATGAGTGCACTTAATAACGTCCACTAGAGTTTCGGACACCATTAAATGGCTGTTCCCTCAAATAGTGCCCACAGCTGAGTCAGTCATCCATCCATCTTCCAAACCGCACTGGTCCAGCGCAATATCATGCATACTGGTGTAAATTCCTTTTTTAAAATGATATTGATAAAATTATAAATGTTATATTGTTTGATTAAGGTTTATACATGCTAGTTTCCGTGGCAGACTTCAAGATAAATCTTTTCATTATTACTGGAGCTGCCGGTTTGCTTAATTTCAAATAAACAGCAAGCACAAACTGCAAAAACGGCAGCCTTTCCGGCGCACTTAGTGTCCGGAATCACTCACTCGATTTCAAAGTGGACTAATGTAGGGAATAGTGAATGAGGGTATAGGGGGCGATTTCCAACACAGTCTTTGTTCAAATAGGGCCTATTGAATCATTCATTCATTCGATTCATTCAATCGGCTGATTAATTCAGGAATGAAGTAAATGGCTCTCTTTATGAATGTGCCATTGAATCATTGGTTTACCCGATTGATTCGCTCAATATTTCATGTCCATTTATTTATTTTATTTGCTAAGTAGCTGTGAAGTAAGTGTGGTAATGTACAGTTTGTTTTGGGATCATGATTGAATAACTGTATATGATCCATTTATGTGTAGGTCCGAGTGGAGAGCTCATGGTGAAGGATGAGTTTGAGGGTCAGCCGTCACATTCATCTGCAGATGGAGGTCATGGTATTCAAACCATCCAACATACTGCCACTTCCTCTGCTCCACCCGACACTTTCAACAGCCCCGTCCTCCTGCCCCCAGCTGACTCTGCAAGCTCAGCCTCCACTTCTGTATTTACCAGTATGGCTGCCGGTCCAACCAGTAAGTCCTTGGCTGCGTCCGAAATCGCATACTCTCTTGAGTAGGTACTTATTTTGAATAAGTAATTACGTCATGACCGCTAAAAAAGTATGAGTATGATTGTGTGTAGTGATGTAATCTGAACGTACTACATTCTCCATGTTGTCTTTATCATGTGACCTAGCATCGTCAGTTGCGTTGCTTCACTGCCATTTACAAATCCTCTCCTGTGGTCTCATGGGATTTGTCCATCGTATGCACACTTCAGGATCTCGCCGGAAGTAGTAGGTCATCCGGGTACCTTTTGCCTACTCTTTTATGAGCACCATGAATTCAGACATACTTATTTTGTCACATACTGTTTTTCGCCTACTACATAGTAGGGAAGTATGCAAATTCGGATGCAGCCATTATTTCATCCTGTTGTACAATAAGCAGCATAGATAAATGCATTGTGTAATGATATTGTTTTATGACCGGATAATATCTGTTTGTTTTCCTCCATTAGATGCCCCCAGCTCATGGCCCAGGGGAAGTAGTTTCCCCCCCAGCATCCCGCATCAGAACGGTCACCTCCAGCACCACCCTCCCCTGCCTCACACGGGACAGTACTGTGAGTGACTTTAACCACCACTAACTACCATCACTGACTGTTTTGCTCTCATTAAGGGGTCTTTCACAATAGGCATGTTTGCTGCGCCCTGCAGCGTTGGCCTGATTTACACACTCTTGATTCAACCAAATCCTGGTGCATTTGCAATCATACATAGCGTCAGTTCTGTCAGGTCACGTCAGTCAAGGTCCATCAGTATTATCAGAAGCTTTAACACGTTGGTCAGGAGCTAATTAGCCTCCTCCATCCCCTGCTCCTCCTCTCATCCAGTCAGGACTTGGCCTTCTGAGATTCCTCTTCGAATCAGACTCATTTTTCTTGAGTTACGTTGTACATTAAATTATTGAACATTAATGATATCTGCAATAAATTTATGTTGGTTCTGTTCATTTATGTTGGTTCTGTACCCTTAAGGGTGGGGGGGGGGGGGATTATACCGATAATCCAAACTATATGCTAATTGTCAATCATCTTTGACGATAGTGGTCCTGAAAATGTGATACAGGTTGTTATTGTTATTTATTTATTATACGCAGCAGAGTGAACGACACTTCACCCTTCGCCGGGAGTTTGATTGACAGGCGATCTGACCAATCATAATCCACCATCCACTGAATCCGCCATTTTTGTCCGACAAAGCAGTCAAAAGAGTTCATATATTAACGTCGGTAGACTTTAATTTTCTTGAACGTTTTTCCGCGATTGAAAAAACATTCCTTCTGAAGTCCATTCATGTTTATTTGATACTATAAATGAACTAGAAGGAAGAGATGATCGGTTCAAAAGCAGCTTTAACTGAGGCGTTACAGCGACCTGTAACCACACATTAAAGAGCCACAAAACGGTATTTATTGTTTACATTTCTTAAAAAAATGACAGTTTTAGAGTTGAGACTTTGTTTCATATTAAAAGTAACCTGCTCTGTCCTGTCTGCCAGTGTGTTGTCAGTGTCCTCTTTGCTCTGCGATGTGTTTTTCACCACGTGAGAACACGATGTGCGCGGCTTGTCGGACATAGCAACAGTAACTAAAGGGGGCGGGTCTTTGCGAACGGTCACTTGCGTTGCATGTGTTGCGTTGTATGTGCATCACACGAACGCGGCTTTCTGCTGCTTGCAAATTGACTCTTCTGAGTAGACAACGCCAGATTGCAAGCCATTAATTTGCCGCTCTGATTTCACTCGCTATGCGCAATTACACTGCAAGCTCGCTCCCGCTCGTATCCAAGGTAAATCATCACCACTGATATTCCCTACTTGTGTTTTGTTAAACTAATGAAGTCGTCATTGGCTAAAATGCATGCGCATGTTATTTTACTTCTTGAACAAGTGCACACCTGAGTCTGAAGCTGTGTTCGAAATATTGGGAGGATATGCTATCCGTTGCCATGGTTATTTCGACAGTGAGACCGAGAGAACAGCTTGAGATTTGTTTGCATTTTTGAGATGCAGCGCAGTTTCTTGGGGAGAAATGGAGAAGGAGGAAGTGAAAGGAAAGGGAGAGACTAAATAACACCGCCAAACAGCGTTATTTAGAGAAACTGCTTGACATCAACAATATCGACTCGTACCAGCTACAGAATGACACTACCACCTCTCACACACCCTGACATCGTCAATTATCTGGTTTATAGTATCAGCGTGCAGAAATTTGAAGTCATTTGAAGTCATACCATGACCTGTTACACAACATACATACATTTCATCCCATGCTACATTTCTAATTTCCCTTTGTCTGCAGCAATTGCCCATCTGCTTGCCATTCAGCCTAATCACACCTGATCTGCATGTCTAAAGCTCCCATAGTCTATGACAGTAGACGAAATAATTTCATTTTTACAATGAACGTATTACAATTACATTATTATATTTAATTTAATTATTATTAGTATTATTATTTTTTTTTTTTTACAATAATAAGCATTAGAACTGTAAAAAAACAAAGTGGAGTGCAACCATACTTTCCTTCCTCTTTCTCTTCCTTCTTCCCTCCCTACTCTAGCCTGTGCTACACTGAGCAATGTACACGGTCTCAGGATTTCAGGCTCTTATTGCGCTTCTCGACTCTTCATGACCTATCGCTTCATGTTCCCCCAAGTTGTAAGTCGCTTTGGATAAAAGCGTCTGCTAAATGCATAAATGTAAATGTACTTTGGCAACTGAGCTGTCGCAGTTTACAGGTTTGTGGGTTTGTAAGTCTTGCACCCCAGCCGCAGCAGAATTGTTCATAACAGGGTTCCCACGCTTCTTGAATGTACTTGAAAGTTCTTGAATTTCAGACACATGGATTCAGGGCCTGGAAAGTACTTGAAAACAAACATAGGTCCTTGAAAGTGCTTGAATTAAGCATGAACTGCATTTTGTTAGAGTAGCATGGTGCTATTACAAAAATTGGCCTTCATGCGCTGCCAAAGCCAGAACAAAACAGCATTACGGGAGGAAGGAATATATTTTTGCTGTTCCATAAGCACCATCTACTGTTCAGAGCCCTATTCGGATGGTAATTGTTTCTCGTGGGGTCATAAGGTATTTTCATCATTGACAGGGGCTAGTCGGAGATTTTATTGCCGCCCAAATCCAGAAGGTCAGTGTTTTTCTCCCACACCCGCATAAAAATCCCCGGCCGAATTACCTACTGTTTTTAGACAAACACCAAGGACGTGTGGTCATTTAATTGCCGACCGAATCCACATCTCAGAGTTTTCAAGATGAGATCACTTCAAAATGCACTGTTTATATCCTTTTTGACCCCTGCAGGCCACCGTATGGTTGCGCTTTGCTGTAATTTGGATGCATTTTAAAGATCTAGACTTTCATTACTGAAATGCTGGCAAGTATTTACAAGGGCAATATTTCATCACTGCGCAAAAAATAAAAAGAAGAAAAGCACGTAAACATCTGAAATCTTTTCATTTAATTGGAAAATTCATGTATACAATATTATTTCTATATTTTGATGTTTTAATTAAGTAATGATTTATAAAAAAGAAAACTAAAACTAGTGTGAAATAAATGTTAAAAGCAGGAATAAGAGTGCTGCAAACTGCATCTCTCGTTAAAGCTCGCTCGCTCTTGTACACCAGCCTCTTTCCTCATTGGATTTTGTAAAATTGCAAATTTTTCCTCATTGGAAATTGTATTTTAGTTGTCAGTATATGCCTTAGCGTTACTGCATTAATGATAGACACCGGTACAGTAGGTATTTGATATATTGGCAATAACACACCCACCTTTATCGTATTTATTGTGCTTGATTTAAAATAAAAGGTGCTTTAAAAAGTCCTTGAAAGTCCTTGAATCTGGTGTTCATGAAAGAGTGGGAACCCTGTCATAAGCTTCTAATGACTTAAAGCTTACGAACGAGTGCATTGTGTAGGCACTGATACCATAAACCAGATAATTGACGATGTCGGGGTGTGTGAGAGGTGGTAGTGTCATTCTGTAGCTGGCAGGTCGTACGAGTCGATGTTGTTGATGTCAAGCAGTTTCTCTAAATAACGCTGTTGGCGGTGTTATTTAGTCTCTCCCGATAGAGCCCCTTTCTCTTCCTCCTTCTCCATTTCTCCCCAAGAAACTGCACCGTATTGTAAAAATGCAAACAAATCTTAAGCTCTTCTCTCATTCTCACTGTTGAAATAACCATGGCAGCGAATAGCGTATCCTCCCAATATGGCGGTGCCTTCCCGAAATGCAACACGTAACAGTCACCTTCTCATTCTCAATACCCATTCACTATTGCCTACATTACTCCACTTATATAATCCTCTTGAAGGAGTGAATGAGAATGAATCGCATCACAGTTCCAGAGCAACCAAACTCAGATCACCTCCTTCAGGTTGCGCACCCGGGTCCGCATGACAACTTTCACATTAGCAATTTTTCCTGCGAACTATGCCACGTCTCAAACTAAACAGCCAGTGTGAAGGCACCCTAAATGTTTCTCTTTTTCTGTCTTTCTCAGGGTCAGTCCACAATGAGCTGGCGTTCCAGCCGCCCATATCCACACATCCAGGTGAGGAATAAAACAGGCTGCTTTCCCATTCACTAACTATAGAAACCGTATTGTATGTCAGATAAGGATTAGTCTGTCCCAATTCAATTCAAATTTATTTGTATAGAGCTTTTCACAATACACATTGTTTCAAAGCAGCTTTACAGAAAGTGCATTTCATAGATGAACAGTAAAAATGTTAGAAAGAAAATGTTAAAGAAAAATGTTCGAAAAAGTTAATCAATCGTGTATTAATTTAGGCCATAACAACGCTGGCGTTGAGTCGTCTCTTCACAGGCGTGGAGTCGTCTCATCACAGGTGTTGGGGCATCCGAAGTCTCCATGAGCGGCTGGATACAAACTGGAGCTGACAAACTATTTACCTCGGGACTAGTGTCCCGAGATAACAACAGAAAAGCAGATGGGAAATAATTAGCATAGCTGCTGTTCAGAATATTATATGAATGCTTTTGATCCGATTTAACTGTAGTATAAAAGGTAATTATAATGTGAATGCTTGGCTAAAGAGATGCGTCTTTAATCTAGTTTTAAACTGGGACAGCGAGTCTGAACCTCGAACAATATCAGGAAGACTATTCCAGAGTTTAGGAGCTAAATGTGAAAAAGCCCTCCCTCCTTTAGTGGACTTAGATATCCTAGGAATGACCAGAAGCCTAGAGTTTAGTGACCTTAAAGAGCGCGATGGATTGTAGGGCGATAGAAGATCCGTTAGATACACTGGAGCTAAACCATTTAGGGCTTTATAGGTCAGTAGCAATACTTTGTAATTGATACGGAACTTAATAGGTAACCAGTGTAGAGATGATAAAATTGGTGTTATATGATCATATTTTCTTGACCTAGTAAGAACTCTAGCAGCTGCGTTTTGGACTAACTGTAGTTTGTTTATTGAGGACAGCATTATTATTGTTAACTTAAACTGCTTAAACTTAAAGTATTGAAAACATTTGTGACCTGTCACGGAAACCAGTGACACAAGTCGGCAGCACAACTTTCGAGCAAAATGAGAAAGAAGCGTTTTTTTTTTTTTTTTAATTGGTGATTTTCGTTTTTTTGCAGAATCTGTTAGTTGAGATCACGAAGAAGCCTCTCCGTGTTTGAGATAGCAGTATTGGTATATTTAAAAGCATACACTTTGAGGTTAAAATCGGCTTGTTTTTCTTGTTTTTCATTCTAGCATGCAGTAGAGACGTGTTTCTTTTGTTATTGCCCCTGCCCTCCAAGGGAAGCGTGGCTCAGCGGAATTGGGCTACTTCAACACTGTTGCCTCGAGCTGTTTTTCATGTCCGCGGGTTGAAGCGACCCCAATTATGTGATATTTAGCCCCGGGAATGCAAATTTTAGTAGGCAACCATGCCAAAAAAACACATATTTTACCCCCCAAATGCGATTTTCACCGGAGAAGCCCCCTGAAACACGATTGGGCTTGTTTTGGGCTAGTTTTGTTATGAAAACCTGGCAACCCTGGTGGCTGGCCGCGCACAGATCTCTGCTGGCAGTGCTAAAGCAATAAGGAGCAGCTGATACGAAGTGCAAACCTCCCAGATGATAGAAAGTCTGAAGCAGTAAAGAAGCAACACGATGTGCAGAAAGAGAGGGCTGTGTACAACGACATGACTGAAAAGAAACATACATACTTTTATTTTTTTATTTATTTTGTGCAAGACGTTTTCTGGAAGAAATTCCATATTATTCTCTCCGGTCCGATAATGTGTTATTTCGCCAACACTTCGTGGACTATGCTTGATTTACGTTTGTTACTTGCATTTACGCATTACGTTAAGTGTTTCCCACGTGAGGTACTTTGTGTTGTACGTTGCCATGATGTTCACGCGTGCACAAAACTATACGGTACCTCAGCATTTCACAGACACACAGTGAAATGTTGCACAAAATATGGTTGCATGAGCCTAAGCTCTTTTAAAAAAAATCCATGCAAAAGTTAATATCAGATCATTTTAGAATACAGTATAGGATGTACCGAATATTCTTCAGTTTTATGCAAAACAGAAATATGACATAGAATATCAGACCTCTGTCATATGGCCAAAAATAAATGCAAAAAAAAAGAAGCTGGACCTGGAAAGTCCTTGAAAGGTTCTTGAATTTGAAGTTAACCAAGCTGTGGGAACGCTGTACAAATAAATAAAATAACAAATAAAATTAGCATTAATATGTACTTTTTGTTTACATAAACATTAAAATAATAACATTAAAAATGATGGCCAGATTTTAAAGGAGTGTGTTGCAACATGTTATCTACAATGCACAAGTTCAAATAGAGTTTTGACAAAAAAGGTTTTATAAAAAGATAAAACACACATATTTCAGCCTCTAAATCATTTTTATAAAAGTCAAAAAAGATAAATTACTGACATTTACAATGCACATTATCCTTTATTATTAATAGTATGCGGTCCTTAGATGTGGCTTATCTAAATGAGATGTAAATGAGCCCTATTGTAACTCCCAGCAGGTGAGAACAGGTGAGAACTGCACAATCTTTAGAGGCCGTTTTCTCACTTTTAAGCTGTTTTGAGTGCCTACCTTCAAATGGTCACAACTTCTCCAAATATTATCAGATGTGTTACACATCGTTGGAAAGCTTGGAGAATCTGTGAATGACTCAAAATGCCCCAGAACCGGCTTTTGTCCCTACTTTCCGTGACTGGTCACATTTTTGTTAATTTAAATGAAGATGAAATAAAACAAAACAGAAATATTAGATGAAAAACTTAATGCAGTTAGTTGGCAAAGGAAACATTTCTAATTTTAGCCTAGCAGAAAATTACTGGAAATGAATACTAATAATAAATCAATTAAATAAAACTGAACTATAACTTAAACTGAAATAAAAATGAAGTAAACCTAAAATATTAATATGACAAAAACATATTACAAAATGACAATATAATGAACATATAAATATAAAAGCTAATTCAAATATTACTATAATAGTATATAAATAATACATAATCATAATATGAGATGCCTGGAACATACATTATTCCTTGTGAACTTTGTACTTGTTGTAGTATATATGGATGAAAAGTGTGTATCCGTAGTGGCATTATGGGCTAATATTACCCACAACCCCTTGCAGAACAGAGTTAATTTTACCAGCACTTCATCACCTTGTCAGCGCTAGTGCCGCTCATCTCTAGTTGAGCTACAGCAACACTGTAGTATGTAGTATTACTACCGTAATGTCTTCTTACATACAGCCGTGTCTTTACTTTCCCATCGCCAGTGAAGTAATCAAATATGCAGCCATGGTTTAACATGTATAGTATGCATATTATACTCTTAAAATACTGTGCTGTTTCTCTTTGTCTCTCTCTCAGCTCCAGATTACTGGTGCTCGATTGCGTACTTTGAGATGGACATTCAGGTGGGCGAGACGTTTAAGGTGCCCTCCAACTGTCCCGTCGTAACGGTGGACGGTTATGTGGACCCTTCAGGTGGAGATCGCTTCTGTCTCGGCCAGCTGAGTAACGTCCATCGCACCGAGGCCATCGAGAGGGCCAGGTATTGATTTACATCTAACAGTTAATTGGATCAATTATTCAATCAATTATTAATCAAAAACATTTTTTTAATAAATAGTAAATGAACACATTTCATTTAAATAAATAAATAAAATTGGATTTAAATAAAAATGAATACATTTGATTAAAATAAATGAATTAAAATAAATAAATACAACTTAATTTAAATAAATAAGAAGAAAAGCAGTGTAAACTAAATAAATAAATGGATTAAAATAAATTAATTATACATTGATTCAAATAATTCATAAATGAATAAAATGTTTGGAGACTCCCAAACCAGGCCAAATTTTGTCCACCCAAATTTTTATCCGCTCAGTCAGATTCAAAACTGTCCAAAACCGGAAATCCCCCAATCTGGCAACACTCTGGGATTTTGTTATTGTTTTGCAATGATGACTTTAAACTAGGGATACATCGAAATGTTCGCCGCCTGAAATTATCGGCTGAAATCTGATTGTGTTGCATAGACCTGAATTAAGATTAACAGATTTATATTTAATATTTTTTAAATTAAAAAATGTATATTTTATAAAGAGCTCAGGGTTGTTTGATTTTAATATTATTGTTTTTAATTGCTTTTTTCTCATTATTATTATTATTGGATTTTATTTAGTTTTAGTTTTTTTTCAATTATTAGTATTATTGTATTATTTTGTTTCTGTTGATATATATATATATATATATATATATATATATATATATATATATATATATATATATAAGAATTTCATTTAAAAGTCTAATATTAATACAATTATACAATAATTAAAAACATATCTTTTTTTAAAAGTATTTTCGGTTTCAGTGCATCCAGAATTTCCATTTCAGTGCACCCTTACTTTAAATACGGTTATTATTCTGATATTTTACTTTTAATGGGAACAGAATTTTTTTTCCCCCTCAATTTTAACTTGTTAGGACACAACATAAACCAGTCCTGCAGCTCTAATTTATTTGTTTCATATCTCCCCATGATTCTCCCTTCTTAACTGCAAACAAGTCAATCTCTCTCTGTTCGTGTCTCCTCCAGGCTTCATATCGGTAAAGGTGTTCAGCTGGAGTGTAAAGGAGAGGGTGACGTGTGGGTGCGCTGCCTCAGTGACCATGCTGTGTTTGTCCAGAGTTATTATCTGGACCGCGAGGCTGGACGAGCTCCGGGTGACGCCGTCCACAAAATTTACCCAAGTGCCTACATCAAGGTAACACAAACACAGTCACCCACTCCACCTGTTCCACATGCTAATAAGCTGGTATTACTGGTATAGCATGGAAATACTATGGTATTTATGAGTATGACAGTGTGAGGAAGCTACTCTTGATTTGAAGTAGACAAACTCCAGTCAAGCTAAATTTATTTATGGAGTTAGCCACATATAGTTAGTAGGGCTGTCAACGAATATTCTAAATTCGAATATATATTCGAATAGTTTTTAAAAAACGAATTTCGAAGGGGAAAATTAATATTCGAATTTAAAAAAAAAAGTGAAAAAAAACCGCCCGCGATAGTAGAGGCGTGGCTGTCTGCTTTGCGAGTGGGCGCGCTAGCGGCCTGAAGCCTTGTTTTATACTTTCGCCTGGCTCCGCAGCGCGAGCCTTTACTGTCTATGGCGCGAGCCCCCGCTGACTGTGCGCGCTCCTCCCCAAACGGACGAGGCGTTTAGTTTATACTTGACCATTGTGCTATTCTTTGAAGCGACAGAGGGCGACTCGGAGTAATTGTTCTATAAACCATCAGGAAAAAGCGTCGAGAAGAAGTGGGCTAAGGTGACGATATTTATTTTAGTACACTTCACCGAAAACCACACTACAAAAGAATCATGTAAAACAGATCAAAGTAAACCTTGATATTACTTGTGACATGAGAACAAAATGTATGTAGAAATGTAATGTTAACTTGTACAACTAAATTTATGATCTCTTAAATGTTTCCTAATTTCACTAAACACTTTCGTGAGTTTTCACTTTGTTTCGTGAGCTTTTCTTTATTAAACGAGCTTGTTTATGCTTTTGTAGGCTCATTTTGTAAATATAAGCAACTAATTTGTATGTGCAAACTGGACCACCCTTACTTTGCATCGCCCGCCACAAGCTCTTTGTCTGCAACACGACAAGAGGCCATAACAGAGAAATTAATTTCGTTCATTTGTAAGGACATGAGAGCGATCAGTGTGGTGGATGGGGCAGGCTTCAGGGAGTTCTGTCGAGCAGTGGAGCCGAGGTACCATAACCCTAACATTACTAAAGTGTAGGCTACTGTACTGACTGAAGAGATATTGCATGAATAAAGGATAATGCACTGCTTCTGGTTTGATTATTTACCGTTTCATGACAAGGAAAAGTTCCATGTTTACCACAGCACAGCTCGCTCGGAGCGTTCAATATGCTGTAAAACTTCAATTAATATTTGTTTCAATCACTGAATAAAGCCTGCTATATTTGGGACAAGAGTCGCGACCTTAAATTGCTTGCACAAAACTCTTGATCAGCTCTCAAAATGTGTTTGTTCATTTAAACCGTTATGCGCAGAGAGCGTGAGGGCGAGAGAGAGAGTGAGGTCTGCTCTGCGGTCTTGGTCATTAGTTGATTTACTTGTTTTTGTGTAGGTAATACGTTGTCAAATATGTTTAAACTTAAATAGACTACCTATACAAGTAGTTATGTCTCTTTGTATTCATTTGTCCTGTTATTGACGTAATGCGCGTCATTGACAAAATGCGCAACCAGATGTTCGAATAGTTCGAATATTCGTGTTTTTTTTAGAGGGAATATTCGAACGTCATTTTTGAGCAATTTTGACAGCCCTAATAGTTAGCAAAGACTTTAGATACACAAAGATGGTGCACTCATATCACTTATGAATGGGAGAAAGTACAACGTACAATATGGTGGAATAGTCCCGCCTACTAAATACAAGAGCCAATCGCTGTTTGGTGAAGGTTGCTAAGACTGCACATGCGCATTGGCTGGTTTAGCCTGAAAAATAAGCTTTTTTTAACACTATCTGAGCGCAAGAAACAACATTTATGGGGCAGTCCCCATGTCAGATTTTGTAGCTGATTTGAAATATGTTATTTAATTGTGAGTTCAGCAAGCAGGTTTTGAGATTTCAGGATTCCCCCATTCAATTAGATAGGACTTGTGCTCATACTCTTGAGTATGTACTTATTTTGAATAATACTTTTGTCACATACTGTTTTTTGCCTACCCTATAGTAGGGAAGTATGAGATTTCGGATACAGCTTTCATCTTGGATGCCTGAAGGCTTTGCAAATATGGCCGAGTGAACAGACTTTCCTTGAAAGGGACTTTGTTGTTAGTCTACTAAAAATATATATATATAAATAAATTATTTAATCATATTATTTATATTTATAATATAAATGTTAGTAAAATAAAAAAAAAATAAAAAAAGTATTTAATCATTATTTGTTTACTATCCGAATATTAATACATATCAAATCATATTTTTTGTATACTCTTAGTAATATTAACTACCAAATAATATTAGATCATATTTATGTTTACAATTAGAAAATTAGTCGTATTAAATAGTTAAATCATATTTATTTACTATCAGGATATTTCTAATATTAAATAATTAATAATATTATATTATTATGTATTTACTATCAGAATATTAATAAGATTACATAATAATATTTAATTATTATTTGTATACTTTTAGTAATATTAAATCTTATTTGTTTACGATCAGAATTTTATAATATTAAAAAATAATATTAAGTCATTATTTGTTTACTATCGGAATATTAATAATATTACATAATATAAACTCATATTATCTGTTTACCGTTAGTAATATTAAATAACAAGTAATATTAAATCTTATTGTTCACTATCAAAATGTTTATAATACTAAATAATAATATTTAATCATTATATGTTTACTAACAGAATATTAAATAATATTAACTCATATTATTGGTTTATTATCAGAATATTTATAATATTAAATTATTAAATTGTATTGTTTGTTTACAATCATCAATGTTTATCTGAAAGTGAAAAGAAGCATTTAACTGAATATTTTACTATGAATTTATATACATTAATTTATGCCGCCCATGTACCACATTTAAAAAGTCAAAGTCATGTTTTTTCCTAGTATTTGTCTTTTCAGTGCAGTGTATCAAGTTTGCATCGTATTTGATGTCATGTCCTTTACGTGGCTTTAAAGGAACACTCCACCGTTTTTAGAAATAGGGCTTATTCAACATCTTTCCTACATTTAGATATGTGGGCAAATGCATTTTTGTCTCAGTGCATGCAAACATTTTAAGGACAAGATCCCATATACAGGCGGCTGAAATTAGCTTTCTCCACAGGGTGGCTGGGCGCTCCCTTAGAGATAGGGTGAGAAGCTCAGTCACTCGGGAGGAACTCGGAGTAGAGCCGCTGCTCCTCCACATCGAGAGGGGACAGCTGAGGTGGCTCGGGCATCTGTTCCGGATGCCTCCTGAGTGCCTTCCCGGGAAGGTGTTTCGGGCATGTCCATCCGGGAGGAGGCCCCGGGGAAGACCAAGGACACGCTGGAGGGACTATGTCTCCCGGCTGGCCTTGGAACGCCTCGGTGTCCCCCCGGAAGAGCTAGAGGAAGTGTCTAGGGAGAGGGAAGTCTGGGCATCTCTGCTTAGACTGCTGCCCCCGTGACCCGGCCCCGGATAAAGCGGAAGAAGATGGATGGATGGATGGATGGATGGATGCTAGCTGGCAACATAGGATACCATTCATTATGCTAAGCTAAGCTAGCGGCGACCCTGCCAAACTAAAACAATGCATGCACTGAGACAAAAATACATTTGCCCACATATCTAAATGTAGGAAAGATGTTGAATAAGCCCTATTTCTAAAAACGGTGGAGTGTTCCTTTAACTAACACAGGAGCAGGCAGCAGGAACACCGGATTCAAGAACAATTCTATGTAATTCAACATCTTCACCCTCTACTGAATGAATATCAAAGCCGTGTGTGTTTTGTGTCTGCAGGTGTTTGATTTGCGTCAGTGTCATCGGCAGATGCAGCAGCAGGCAGCTACAGCTCAGGCTGCGGCGGCTGCACAGGCGGCTGCGGTGGCTGGAAGCATCCCGGGCCCAGGCTCTGTGGGGGGCATCGCCCCTGCTATCAGTCAGTCTTTCATTTATACATATAGATCCATATTACATCTGTTTTCTGCCATTATTAATAAAGCCCAGTCACAGAGCTGCGTGTGGCGACCTGGGCTGGTAACTGAAAGATTGTAATTTGTGGAATAATCCATGAAATCGTATTATTAGACAACTTATTAAGTGCCAGTGCTTTAAAATATGTAGTGTATAAATTGGCACCAAATACTTTTCGTAACATTCGGCTCCATTAACACTTTTTTTTATTTTGGAACCAAATTAAATTATTTTCATGATGTTCAATTCTGGTAATATTTCTTTTTTTTCTTCTTTTTTTTAAAAGAAAAATACTGGAAACAGTTGATATTCATCATTACGTTAATTTCCAGTAACAGTTCTCTTTTTTATACTGGAACCAAATAGGGGTGTCCCGATACCAAAATTCCAGTAATCGGTACCAATAACATAAGAATTGTATGGTTCTCGGTACCAATTTCCGTACCACGGCAAAATGTTTTTTATTTTATTTAAAAAATTCTATTTTTAAAAAAAATTTAATTCAATGAGTTTATTATTTATGATGATAATCATTATAAGTAAATAATACATAAACATTTAAAGGATGTATGCTGTTTAAAAGTAAACATTGTTTATAAAAAATATCAAATGAAACATAAGCAACCATTTAGGCATAATTATTATTATTATTATTAGTAGCCTATCAATATTACATAGAGACGAAGCTAAATCTACTGTACAAAAGTATATTCTGTCAATTTCTTCAAGTTAAACCGAACTTTTGATTTTGCCGGTTTATGCGTGCTCATGTTCTCATATAGTGACAAGGCAGAGGCTAAAAAGATGAGTGTCACACATGCGTGTGTGTGTGTGAGCGAGCTGCAAATGAAACCGCACATCTGTGTCCGTCATTCACACAGAGACGCAGAACATGCAGGAGTAATATTTAAATAGTATTTTGCAGTTTAATATTCACAGACACTAGTATATATTCGGCTGCAGTCTGGAACCCTGCGCTTAGATTAACACGGATACCGAACATACTCGGGAGTCGGTACGATCGGTACTACAGAAATGCTGGTATCGTCACATTTAAAACATTTCACTACCGACTTGGTATCGAAGTACCGGTACTTGTGGCATCCCTAGAGAACCAAATGATTTTCATGATGTTCAATTCTGTTAACGGTTGTTACATCCCAAAGGTGGCTAAGGGCATGAGGGACACAACATAAAATAAATAAATATTTTCCCGGATCTTAACTCTGGGAGACGTGGTGCAGGTGCAAAAAGAACACAAGAGCAAAAATGGAGTTTTAAATGAAGCGGGGTAATTTATTCACAATAACATTTAGGAGGGAAACTCAACACAGGAGGGAGAAAAAAACAAAACAAAAACCGATACCAGGGAGTAGGAACTTAAACGGGGCTAAATCAAAGAAAATAACAAAACAAAACCCCACACATTACCTATCCCATTCCCAACTAAACTACTTAACACAATCAAATAAAAAGAAAAGGAAAGGAAAATCTTCAGCGTCCAAGACGCCCTACATAAACTACACTAACTAACAAACTCAAAACATACAATGGTGGCACCCGTTCCTTACCTAGTGTGTTAACACCGCGCTTCCCTAGATGTTGCGAAATGGAAGTCACGTGACATGCTTTCCTGTTCCCTACTCCCTGGTCGGGATAAAATATTGGAGGGAAAGAACAATAAAAAAAAAAAAAAAGGTTCAAAGTACCAAACTAAAACTTAGGGTCAAACCACCAAAAGAAATACCAAAAAGAACGGATTAACTAGTCGCATGGGCGTCGGAAGCAAAAACATTTTTCAGAAATGTACCGCTGTACTTGCTAAACGTATAGTTCGGAAAGACAAAATTACGGAAATCGCCATATCATTGAGAGTAGCAGTAGTGTAGGGGTAAGACGCATGCCATCTAGTACTGACACAAATCGACCTGCGGTTCGAGTCCGGCTTTCTCTTAACTCAATCTTCTCCGTTTTCCCGTCACATATCAGATCGGAAAGGCATTTATTTTCAATAAAAATTAAGAAAATATTAGAAAAGTGGAAATAAAGCATCTAACGTGTTTAATAATAAGTGTTTATCGATTAGGGGTAGATAAACAGACATGTGCTGAATGTTAGAGACGATAAAAGTGAGTGGGTCCAATATCATTGATCGTAAAAAGTGGGTGGGTCGCCCATGACTAGTCGTATAAACAAAATCATACTCTTCCAGGAGCAAACAAAGAATAAATGAAAACAAAAGCCAAAACACGCAAAAGACAAAGCGTGGCCGGCAATCAAACAGTCCCGCTCCCTCCTCCTCCTCCTCCCGTTTCCGGTTTGCGTCTGCCCTTTTATCGCCACGACGGCCATTCAGGTACAGCGTCGTAATGATGACTGACAGCACACCAGCCAATAGTATCGCCCTGAGAGGTGATAGCGGAGAAAGTGAAGGTAAAGGGGAAAACACAACAGCCATACCCCAAATCCACTGAGCACGTAACAACGGTTCTTTTTAAAAAATAAAACACTGGAAACAAATAGTTTTCATGATGTTCTGTTCTATTAATGGTTCTTTTAAGAAAAAGTCAAAATGCTGGAACCAAATACTTTTATAACATTCAGTTCCATTAACAATTTATCAAACTGAAATGATTTTCATGACTTTCAATGTCGGACAGTTTTTTTTTTTTTTTTGAGAGAGAGAGAGAGAGAGAGAGAGAGAGAGAGAGCGAGAGAGAGAGAGAGAGCGAGAGAGAGAGAGAGATTGAGAGATTGAAATACTGGAGCCAAATGGTTCTTTAAAAAAAAAAAATTGCGAAACCGAAATACTTTCATGATATTTGGTTCTGGTAACAATTCTTAATGGTCCCGTTCTTCGTGATCCCATTGTTCAAACTTTAGTTAGTGTGTGATGTTGCTGTTAGAGCATAAATAATACCTGTAAAATTATAAAGCTCAAAGTTCAATGCCAAGCGAGATATTTTATTTAACAGAAGTTCCCTTTCAAAGCCTATAGCGAACGGCTGGCTTGTACTACATCCTGGTACTTCCTTCATAAATGACGTCAGTAGAACAGTAGAACAGACTAACCTCCGCCCACAAGAATACGCGAAAAAGGGGGCGTGGTCTTGTTGCTGTCCCACGTGGAGAAGAGGACGGTCGCGTGGAGAAAAGGAAGTGGTGCGTTTGAGTGTGTTTGTCGCCATGTCGTCGAGACGCTGTTATTTTCATCCCGGAGTCAAATCACCTTTGTTTGGCTTTCCCAGGGACGCTGTAGAGATCATTGAGCGCATATATCTCCCGTTAAGAGGCGTGACCTTTCCGTACAACTTGCGCTAAGCTGCTGTCGAATCACAACACGGGAACCGCTGGCACAATCAGAACTCGTTACGTATTTCTGAAGGAGGGACTTCATAGAACAAGGAACTCATCAGCCGTTTTTAGGACAGTGAAAACAGCGGTACACAGATAAGCAAATTGTGTGAAAAATACTGTGTTTTTTTACACGCGAAACATGAACACATGTTATATTGCACACTGTAAACACAATCAAAGCTTCAAAAAAACACGAAGAACGGGACCTTTAAAAAAAATAAAATAGATAAAAACAGGAACAAAATAATTTTTATGATGTTGTTCACTTGCGGTAATGGTTTTTCATAGTTTTGGTTCTGTTAACAGGTTTTTTTTTTTTTCATCAATGGTTCTATTTTTCTAATACTTGAACCAAATTATTTTCATGATGTTCCGTTCCATTAACAGTTCTTGTCTATGTACTGGAACCAAATCATTTTTATGATGATCTGTTCTGTTAACAGTTCTTTAGAACCAAATTATTTTCATGACATTTGGTTTCATTAATGGTTCTGTTTTAAAAAATATATATTTTTCATTACTTGTGGTTACGTTAATGGTTCTCGAGCATCTGCATGCCACCGTGTACTAAAAGACTGCCAGTGTTTCAGGGTTTAGTAATGATCATGTCTGCCTATCCTCAGGTCTGTCTGCTGCGGCAGGAATCGGTGTGGACGACCTCCGGCGGCTCTGCATTCTGCGCATGAGTTTCGTGAAGGGCTGGGGTCCCGATTACCCTCGCCAAAGCATCAAGGAGACCCCGTGTTGGATCGAAATTCATTTACACCGAGCCCTTCAGCTCCTGGACGAGGTTCTGCACACCATGCCTATAGCCGACCCTCAACCTCTGGACTGATGTTCCAACATTCATAACAGTGCATATAGCTCAAAACGACTCAAATGACCTCTGACTTTAGCCATGGCATGTGGCATTAGATCGAAAACCAGCAATACTACAAAACAACACTAACGCTGTTAGATCAAACAGAACCGTTCATCAGAAATGCAACGAAACGACACTTTTTTTTAAACCTTAACGAGACTTACACTTTTGATGTTCAAACAAGAAATGGACTGGAGTGGAGACGTTTAGAAATGTATATTATATTGCATTTAATCCAGTGTCATGAGTTTGGATCAGTCTATACTGATCGATCTATAAAGTGGCCACATACACACTGCAGCGACATACAGATGTCATTGTTCTGTGCAACACAAGATGAACCATGTGCAAATCATCCGGAATTTTTGTTTTACTTATGCAATATAGTTTTATAAACAATCGCTCAGCGTGTCTTTCATCATAGTTTGTGAAACCATATACCTCTGAAAGGATTAGTTCACTTCAAAATGAAAATTTCCTGATAATTTACTCGCCCCCATCTCATCCAAGATGTTCATGTCTTTCTTTCTTCAGTGGAAAAGAAATAACATTTTTGGGGAAAACATTTCAGGATTTTTCTCCATAATGGACTTCAATGGCAACCAACGGGTTGAATCAATGCAGTTTCGAAGGAAGGGCTTCAGAGGCTCTGCACGATCCCAGCTGAGGAACATGGTCTTATCTAGCCAAACCATCAGCCATTTTCTAAAAAATAAATATATATATATATATATATATATATATATATATATATATATATATATATATATATATATATACAGTGAGGAAAATAAGTATTTGAACACCCTGCTATTTTGAAAGTTCTCCCACTTAGAAATCATGGAGGGGTCTGAAATTGTCATCGTAGGTGCATGTCCACTGTGAGAGACATAATCAAAAAAAAAAATCCAGAAATCACAATACATGATTTTTTAACTATTGATTTGTATGATACAGCTGCAAATAAGTATTTGAACACCTGTCTATCAGCTAGAATTCTGACCCTCAAAGACCTGTTAGTCTGTCTTTAAAATGTCCACCTCCACTCCATTTATTATCCTAAATTAGATGCACCTGTTTGAGGTCGTTAGCTGCATAAAGACACCTGTCCACCCCATACAATCAGTAAAAATCCAACTACTAACATGGCCAAGACCAAAGAGCTGTCCAAAGACACTAGAGACAAAATTGTACACCTCCACAAGGCTGGAAAGGGCTACGGGGAAATTGCCAAGCAGCTTGGTGAAAAAAGGTCCACTGTTGGAGCAATTATTAGAAAATGGAAGAAGCTAAACATGACTGTCAATCTCCCTCGGACTGGGGCTCCATGCAAGATCTCACCTCGTGGGGTCTCAATGATCCTAAGAAAGGTGAGAAATCAGCCCAGAACTACACGGGAGGAGCTGGTCAATGACCTGAAAAGAGCTGGGACCACCGTTTCCAAGGTTACTGTTGGTAATACACTAAGACGTCATGGTTTGAAATCATGCATGGCACGGAAGGTTCCCCTGCTTAAACCAGCACATGTCAAGACCCGTCTTAAGTTTGCCAATGACCATTTGGATGATCCAGAGGAGTCATGGGAGAAAGTCATGTGGTCAGATGAGACCAAAATAGAACTTTTTGGTCATAATTCCACTAAACGTGTTTGGAGGAAGAAGAATGATGAGTACCATCCCAAGAACACCATCCCTACTGTGAAGCATGGGGGTGGTAGCATCATGCTTTGGGGGTGTTTTTCTGCACATGGGACAGGGCGACTGCACTGTATTAAGGAGAGGATGACCGGGGCCATGTATTGCGAGATTTTAGGGAACAACCTCCTTCCCTCAGTTAGAGCATTGAAGATGGGTCGAGGCTGGGTCTTCCAACATGACAATGACCCGAAGCACACAGCCAGGATAACCAAGGAGTGGCTCTGTAAGAAGCATATCAAGGTTCTGGCGTGGCCTAGCCAGTCTCCAGACCTAAACCCAATAGAGAATCTTTGGAGGAAGCTCAAACTCCGTGTTTCTCAGCGACAGGCCAGAAACCTGACTGATCTAGAGAAGATCTGTGTGGAGGAGTGGGCCAAAATCCCTCCTGCAGTGTGTGCAAACCTGCTGAAAAACTACAGGAAACGTTTGACCTCTGTAATTGCAAACAAAGGCTACTGTACCAAATATTAACATTGATTTTCTCAGGTGTTCAAATACTTATTTGCAGCTGTATCATACAAATAAATAGTTACAAATCATACATTGTGATTTCTGGATATTTTTTTTTTAGATTATGTCTCTCACAGTGGACATGCGCCTACGATGATAATTTCAGACCCCTCCATGATTTCTAAGTGGGAGAACTTGCAAAATAGCAGGGTGTTCAAATACTTATTTTCCTCACTGTATATATATACTTTTAACCTAAATTGCTCATCTTGCGCTGCTCTGCGACACACCATAGGTTAAGCAATCACGTCGAATGACATAATTGTTGCGTTCAATTAATAATTTGTATGAGAATGGTTTTACACACATTCGTTCAGCTTGTATCGTGATTGATCAAGCAATTTTCTATTAATGTACATAAGAATTTCTTTATAACACATTTACAGTAAAAATCAAGTACGTTTTGTTGTACTGTAATTTGTTGCATTGTATTTAATTAAACATGGTTTTACAAGCCATTCTTTATGCAATTCATGAAATATATAATGAATGGCACAAAAAACAATTTACATATTCAATTCAATCCAACAGTCGACTGGCTTTTATGAACAGTTTGCACAAAGATGTGTTCAGCTTGTGTTTAGCACTTCCGAATCTTTGCAGTGAGTATGTGGCCAGAATATTGTGTGCGTGTGTATGTGTTTTTTGAACTCCTATGCAGTATTTTTATAACACTAATGTGCACTCCTTTATATCAAGCACTTGGTTACTTTATATATCACATGTAAAGGTTGTTTTCTCTGGAACATTATCAATCACTTTCAGTCTCGGTATGGCCGACTCTTTCAGAGACAACTGAGTGCAGTCACAATAAAAACAGCCTCATCTTGGTTCTAGACGTCTGTTTTACACTAGTAAAAAATATGAAAAAGTATTTTCTGGGTACGTAGATTCAGTTTACAGAACAAAGAATCCACATGCCCATTTCAAAGATCTATTGAAAAGTGCTATTTTACTGTAGAGTCTCATATAAAGTGACTTTCTATTATTCTGTGTTCACTTAATATGAAAATCAATGGATCTTGAACTTTGCATTTGTTTACTTTTCTTTGTACAGTATGTTTTACACTATTAGAAGACATTAAATATGATTTCTTTGAGATGGGGCCAAATGCATTTTGTCTTTGATATAAAACTCCATTTAGCTCAGGCGGTTTAGATATCTTGAATACGGAATAACAGATTTTTTTTTTGTCTGGTCTTTGAATTGTATGTGCATTTGTTCATCTTTTTTCCTTAGTGATGCATGATCATGTTTGTCTGTAATAATCAAACAGCTGGCAGCAGAATTGAATCTGAAGGTGTGTTCAGAATGGCATACTAATATATGGCAGCATGCAGTATGTATATTGTTCACAGTACATGTATGAACAATGCATAATGCTCAATTTGACCGACTAAACAGTAATATGAGCCATGATTTTCTCATTCTTAAAGCTACACTGTGTGATATTTTCCCCCATCTAGCGGTGAAAAGGTATATGACCATCCAGTAAATATTAGTTTCTTTTCCTCCCAATTCCGATTCCGTTTTAACTCCTACGGTGGCCGATTTAGTCCAAGATTAACATGGCTTCCAGTTCGACCTCGTCCATTGTTGATTTGCCTGTTGTGTTGCCGTCTTAATTCTCTTTTTCGCTTCCTTGGTGACTCTGTGACATATCCTCGAGAATAAGAGTGATCCTCCATCAGCAACAGACTTTCAAAAAGGCTTTCAGGTTTTCATATAGCAGTCTCAAGCAATCCCCCTCTTCACATTCGACACGGTGCCATCGAGTGTTAAAACGCGAAAGGCGAAGCTTGAATTTACGGGTATGTCCCTCTTTGGCTAATGTACTTTCAAGATGGAGGGGCAACATGGCGACCCCCATTCGAACCCCTTACCCGTATGTATTTTCAATGGCATATTATAAACTTACGAGAATACTTTATTACTTGAAAGAAGTAAATATACATTAATGAGCACATATATTTTTGAAATATATATATATATATTTGTGTTTTTAGCTAGGAATAAACTAAAAAAGTTACACAGTGTAGCTTTAACTGAGTATTTGATCAGAAATGTATTATTACATAAAGTAAGATTACAAATGCAAAAAATGCATTCATTTTCAAAATGATAATTGGATGCCATTTGCTGAATTAAACACGCAACTTGTCTCAACTTGACAATAATACACTATATTGCCAAACGTTTTAGGCCACACCTGCCTTTACATGCACAAGAACTTTAATGACATCCCATTCTTAATCCGTAGGGTTTAATATGGAGTTGGCCCACCCTTTGCAGCTATAACAGCTTCAACTCTTCTGGGAAGGCTTTCAACAAGGTTTAGGAGTGTGTTTATGCCATTTTTGACCATTCTTCTAGAAGCGCATTTGTGAGGTCAAATACTATTCATCCCAAAGGTGTTCAATCGGGTTGAGGTCAGGACTGTGCAGGCCAGTCAAGTTCCTCCACACCAAACTCGCTCCTCTATGTCTTTATGGACCGACGCTTTGTGCACTGGTGCGCAGTCATGTTGGGACAGGAAGGGGTCATCCCCAAACTGTTCCCACAAAGTTGGGAGCATGAAATAGTCCAAAATGTCTTGGTATGCTGAAGCAATAAGAGTTCCTTTCACTGGAACTAAGGGGCCAAGCCCAACCCCTGAAAAACAACCCCACACCATAATCCCCCCTCCACCCAACTTTACACTTGGCACAATACCGTCAGGCAAGTACAATTCTCCTGGAAACCACCAAACCCAGACTCGTCCATCAGATTGCCAGACAGAGAAGCGTGATTGGTCACTCCAGAGAACACGTCTCACTGCTCTAGAGTCCAGTGGCGGCGTGCTTTACCCCACTGCATCCCACGCTTTGCATTGCACTTGGTGATGTAAGGCTTGGATGAGCTGCTCGGCCATGGAAACCCATTCCATGAAGCTCTCTACACACTGTTCTTGAGCTCAACTGAAGGCCACACAAAGTTTGGAGGTCTATCTCTATTGACTCTGCAGAAAGAAACTTATTCTTGATGAAATGAATGTACTATTTTAGTTTGATGTTTTTTTAATATTTTGTATTTTAGGGGATTTTATGGTATTTCATTTATTCTCTTTTTGAGCATAGACCTGAAATGAAATTTCCAAATTAAACTGTCATAAATATTGAATGCTTTGGGGCACAAACTTACGTTTGATCTCTTTTTAAAGACAACACTTGGCAGATTATTAAGTTTTTAAAAAGTGAAAGCAAAAAAAAAAAGGTTATAGAAGTTTAAGTTTGTTATGAAAAATGCACAAAAATACTATTTTATAAATTTTATATGACATATATATTTTCCAAAACACGTTTTACTCTAAAACTGCGAGAAACTGGAACAAGTTGTGTTCCAAATTTGAGCTTGATACCTCAAAAAATGAGCTTTCAGTACGAATTTGTTTAGGCGCACTGCCAAACGTTTCCACTAGATGCATGATATTTGTTTCCCATTCATTTCCAATGCGACCATTTTTGACCGTGAGGAGTACAAGTGTGATTTAACCTTTTCGAATCATGTCCATGATTGTTTTTCTGTGAACTGTATGCTAGTATTCCATTCTGAATACAGCCAGTCAACCAGACAGAGTTTAATTGCGTGTGAATGAGTGACTTGCTGAGCCTGGTTGACTTGTTCAGGCTGATGGAGAAGATTTGCCAGTTTCTTCACTTATTAGTGTTTTCCTGTTAATGTTACAGTACTGTGCAAAAGTCTCAGGCACGTTAGTATTTTCACAAAGAAAAACATGTTTTTAAGCCAGTTATTTATATCTTTTGCTACATATTTTATCGGTTTGCATTTCCAAACATTCCTTTTACCATTAATTGTAATAATCCAGTGAGATTTTTGTATGCAGAAGGAGTCTGACAACAGCTGGTATGATCTGATCTCACCATCATCGAGTCCATCTGTGATTACATGAAGAAACTGAGACAGACTAAATCCAGAAGAACTGCGGCAACGTCTCCACGACGCTTGAAGAAACCCTCCTGCAAAGCGACAGTACTGTGAAGAGTTTTAGACAAAATGCTGTAAAGTGAGAATGCTTTCAGAAATAATGTCATAGATTTTGATTATCAGTTAACTTCTATTGTACTAAATCAAATCAGTGTTTGGTGTGACCACACTTTGCGTTTCAGGGAGCTTTGCAGGAGGGTTTCTTCAAGCGTCTTGGAGACGTTGCCGCAGTTCTTCTGGATTTAGTCTGTCTCAGTTTCTTCATGTAAGCCCAGATGGACTCGATGATGGTGAGATCAAATCAAACCAGCTGTTGTCAAGACTCCTTCTGCATACAAAAATCTCTTTTATTGATCAGATGAATGTTTTGAAATGTACCCCACTGACACACTACAGCAAAATATATAAAAACTGGCTTAAAACCATTTTTTTCTTCGTGAAAATATCACGCCTAAGACTTTTGAACATCATCATAATGACGTATTCTGATCATATCACCATATGACTGAAACATATGTAGATATGACAATACAATACTTTTGATTACCTTCAGTCATTAATGTGATTTAACAAGGTAGACTTTCTCTAAAAATGTGACAATCTGTTTTTTGTTAAACGTTTGGTGAGTGGTAAAGGTGAGTGGTACAGGTATCTCATATCCAGATAGATAAAACAAAAGGTAATAAGGTTTTAAGAATGTATGGATAACTGACTTAGAAAGGAAGGTGGTTTTCTCAAGCAAATGGTTACCCACCCCCATGAAGGTGCGACCACTGCATGCAAATTTCTTTTGTTAGCACATGTTTCCATGTGAAAGAGGTCTGACTATTTCATGAGATGCGGCAGAGAGTTCGGGGCCTTTTTCTGTACTTCAGATCGGCCCGTGAGGCTGAGAGAAAGAAATCTCTCAGCCTCACGTATTTCTTAAAGTTGGGTTTGCATCTTTTCTTTATTCAGGGTTCTTGCAGGTTTCAGAAAGTCACATTTAAGACCTTTTTAAGACATTTTAAGACCATAAAGATTGAAATTTAAGACCTATACGACGCATTACCAAAATTATTTAAATCAAAGAAATAATAAAAAAAGCAATAAAGCAATGACGTTAGTAACCCTCCACAGCCAACAACGAGCCAAATGCCCAAAACCTTAGGCCCAAAATGAAAATAGGCTAAAAGCCTTCACTGTTGTCATAATAATAAGGTATGCAGTGCTGATTGAGTGCAGACTTTATCACTGTTTAGAATAATATAAAACAATGCATGTCTGCCTCATTCTGTCCAGAAAAATACAATGTTATTAAATGTAGACGTATTTTGCGGGCAGGTAATTGCATTTATCACGAGATTTGTAGTTTTATCACCGAGTACGTGTACCAACACCCCCAGAAAGAACTACAACACACCGAACAAATGTGCTGAGGGCGGCGCAGCAAAGACTCTAGAGCTCCGCTTTCGCGATTTGATACTTTTTTGCTACAGTGTAACGTTAATAACTTTCTGCGGCCAGCATTTCTGGAAATGAACGAGGATAACACTTTTTTTAAGACCTAACTAAATTAAATTTAAGACCTCGGGTGAAAATCTGGCCGTTTTTAAGACGTTTTAAGGCCTTAAATTTAAAAAATAAAATTTTAGACATTTTAAGACCCCGCGGGAACCCTGTTTATTCCTGAGCATTTGATGTTTTGTATCGATTATCTTTGAATTGATTATGAAATTGGTATGATACATTTACCTGACATAAATTGTTACATTTGATTATTCTAACTGATTTTGACTTTGTTCACTTAATGGTTAAAAGGAATAGTCAAACATTCGCTCACTTTTAGTGAGGCACAGATATTAGTAAAACCTTTCATTTATGGAGTCAGATGAAATAAACGAGTAAATATATGATTAATATATTACAAATCTAACCAACCAATACTTTGCATGAGTGAGGACAGAACACGCGAGACCTTCCCCGTGTATTGGCGAACCGGCAGATTGGACCAATTTCACGGGTCCTACAATATAAAATTTAATCTTTTCCCACTGCATTCAAAATGATTAAATTATAACTTCTGTAAATTTTTCTATAGGCTACTACCAAACTTTCACAATTTGTATCAAATGTCTCCAGAATATTTTATTCACAGATTCTTTTGCAGATTGACTGCAGCTCGGAGCCCGTAAAAATATGGACGAACCTGGGTGAAGGAAAAGTACACACACAGGTAAGTGAGTTTTAAATGAAACAATTTATTAAGGAACTTTAATATCAGAAAAATAAAAATCTTAATTCTTTTTTACAGCAAATATATAATATCAGTGCTTTGGCCACAGGACAGTAAGGCCATATCATAAAATATATTTTAAATTTTAATACAACTTATATGCCATCATGTCCCTGCATATGTGTATATACATAATAAAAGAACAGTAAAATTATCAAATACAGAAACATTGTTGCAGTGTGATGATAAAAATCCCTCAGGTAAACAAAATTCCTAGTTATGTTTAACATAGGACTTTTTTGTTCATAATGTAGTAGTATGCAGACCTAATGCAGCGTATATGTATTGAATCCTTGGCTCTTTTGTTGTCGCGATTTAGGAATCGTTAGATAATAAATCATGCAGGTTTGCTCTTTCCTGCTCTATAGTACCTAACGTCAACACTCTACAAGCTAATACTTACAGCAACCTGCTTGCCAAATAGTCTTATATTTCATCTTTATATATATATAATGTATGTGTGTCTGTGTGTGTGTATTTGAATATGAAATATAAACTACAGAAATTCTACAAAATTGTAAAAAAAACAAAAACTGTCAAAGTGAATCTTGAGAGCTTATGGATGCCTTAGTTTCTCTGAGTTTAGTGGTTATTGTGAAAAATGTGACGCCATTAGCCGTGTCAGCCTGCGCTTTGAGAAGAGATAGTTTTTGCACGCTCTCGTCAACAGAATCGCTCCTCTCAGGTCCCGAGCGCCGCGTCCAGGACCCCTTCAGTTAAGGCAATGAGAGGAGCCGTTACGGACACACACACCGTAATGCAACTTACTAAAAGGGCCTCATTCGTGAAACAATCAGCCATATTTTGTTTCCATCTAGGAGTTGCGAATTGAACTGGAATAGGGCAATTCCGCGGAAAACTGTCACATCCATAACACCAACACAATGCCATGGTATTTAGTTGGCGTTATGGATGTGACATTTTTGCGTGGAATTACCCAATATGAATAAAGCCGTTTCCATCCCATTTGCCCAAAGAGAACAAAATCTTCACTTCCTGTTAAACTGCCGCAGAATATCAATAAAATAATAAAAAGTTGCTGCAACCGGGGAAAGCCTATGACTCTCCCCCCGCCCGTGATAATGAATTGATTGTGCATCAGAGCATGCCGACGAAACGCAATAACAAACACTCTCATGTTACCTTGTGCTCGGATGCCTGACGTTTGGGAATGTAATCGTGCGGGACAGTTCTGGGAGGTAATTATACCAAATCATTTTGATGGCAGACTTTGACTCGTGACTAGATGGTGTGCAATGATCCACTGGTTAGTTCAGTTATCCAATCACATGATCCGTTCATGGCCTCAAGTCATGTGGAATTTATTTAGTTAGGATTTTCTCAATTGAGTGCGCATTTTAAGACTTCACACGCATATTGGCGTTTTCCAACCAGCTTTTTGTATGTGATATCCCAAAATTCACATACAAATACATGGATGGAAACACAGCTACTGAATGAATTGAATGCGAAATTGGGTTTTATTCATGCAAAACCAACGTTTAAATTGATCTCAAATATGACATGCAAAAATGTATGCAAGAACGGATTTATGAGCGATTTACACGCAGATTAATTTTGCTCGTGTTTAAAGGGATAGTTCACCCGAAAGTATGCGTTTCGTTCTTCTGTTGAACTAAAAAGATATCATTTTGAGAATGTTGGTAATCAAACAGATTTCCATATAAGGAAAAAATAATAATACTACGGAAGTCAATGGCTGTTTGATTATCAACATTCTTCAAAACATCATCTTTTGTGTTCAACAGAAGAAAGAAACTCGTACAGGTTTGGAACCACTTGACGAGTAAATTACTTTTGGGTGAACTATCCCTTTAAATGACAATGTGTAACACCTTTAAATGTTTATGGAGTGCAGGCATCAGGGTCGTGGAGGTCAGGACAGCTCTTGTGTGATCACATGCTGCTTGACTCTAGTGTTGCACAACAGAAACTCAAGGCCACAGATGCTTTTGCAGCAACAGCACCGGTGTGGACCGCAACCGCCATGGAATCAGGCACATGAAAATGTAAATACCGGGTCGATACCTTGAAAACGAAGTAACAAAAAACGCGATTTAGCGCTGCTAAACCCCAGCACTGCTTGCCGTAAGAACGACGTAGCAGCTAAACTTAAATGAGGAAATCTTTGAGATGAATCGATTGAAAACCTGCATTCCCCAGTTATTTAAACATAATAAAGAAGGAAGAAGTATTTATCAATGTAAAAAATAAACCAGTTTGATCCCAAATCTCGCTCTTTACGCGCTTTGCAGGATGGCGTTGGAACACTCCAAACAGATGAGGTTCTGCCCACCCAGGACAAGAGCCGCCGCATTGTCTCCGCAACGTACGCACGCAGGAACCTGGCTGTGTTTGGGGAAGGTGCGCATGTCCGGCGGAGAGCTGGAGCCCGTGCTGTTGCTCGACGGGGAAAACGCGGAGCCAAAGGCTGGGAGACTCTGGGAATTCTCCTGCACCAGCCGAACCAGCGGATGATCCAGTGCCTCCGGAAGAGACGGAGACAGCCGGGCGAGAAGGGACGGGGAGAGCCTCGGCGTAGTCGGCAAACTCGCGCCTCCTCGATCAAAGGTGCTCCACAATGGATTGGTGGACGGGGCCGTCATCGTTATCCCGTCATATCCGGCCGAATCTTCCGAGCCCAGGGGCAGCTGGGTATCGCCAAACCAGAACGTACCGCCGGTGCTGCCGGGACTGAGATCCGCCACTCCGCTGCCTTTCCCGCTGTAGTAGGACTCGCTTGAGTTGCTTCCGAGCGAGCTGGAGCTGTCGTTGCGGTACCCTGCGGCGTTGCTGTGGAAGCTGCTGCTGCTGCTGTTGAAGTTTGAACCGCCGCCGGAGAGGAGCCAGGCTCTGTTGCTGCCCGACTCGAAGCCGACGTCGGTGCCATTGTAGTGGAAGTCGTCATCGTCTGCACTGGTGTCCACGTTCCCCACGGTACGCACAGCAATATGGGCTTCGATTTCCTCCCGAGCTCGATCCACGTTCTCAGGCATGCCGGTCACCTCGAACACTGGTTCTTTGTCACGACTTGGCGTGACGATGTAGGTGTGGGTTTGCTGCTGGATCCTCTTGATAGTCGCTCCTTTCGGTCCCACCACGAGCCCTACCATTCGGTACGGCACCCGCACCTGGATGGTTGTCTGTCCCGGATGGCAAGGGATGCTGCTGTGCCCAACGTTTGGCGCCAATTTGTTCCGAGACGCCCGGATGAGAGAAAAATGCTCAGCCGCTGACAGAATCTCACGCTTCGCCGTGATGACGTCCTCCTTCCGTCCGGTCACTACGAACACCGGTTCTTCTCCTCTAACGGGTGTTTTAATGTAAGTGTTGGTCTTTGCTCTCAGAGCTTTGATCTTGCACCCTGAAAAGAGCAGAAATACAAAAGACAAGTCAACACATGTCTAAGCTTAAGAAGACGTCAATCAATCCCACTGATAGACAAGTGATCTTCTCTCAGGCGTAATTACAGCAGTCCTTGATGTTGATTGGTCAATACTAACACACATGGTATAGTGACAACAAGTTGTGTAACACAAGCGAACCAGTGTGCTAGTTCACTTGTATTACACAACTTGTTGTCATACAGTGCAGTGAAGGAACATCACGTCATCACAGATAAGTGGGGCAGCTGAAATCCATATTTGTGTACATGACACATGCAGTTCAATGAGGTCAATTCGAGCAAATAATATTAAAAACATTTTCATCAAGGTTTCATTATAAATGTATATATAATATTGGTGGTCAAAAGTTTGGAAATCGGATTAATTAAGAAGTCTCTTCTGATCACCAAGGCTGAATTTATTTAATAAAAACTCGTTATTACACTTTTAAATAACAGTTTTCAATTTAACATTTTAAAATGTAATTATATATATCATTGTCAATACAAGATCTTCACCAAAATTGATGCACCTCTTGATGGAAATATCATAACATTTATTTCCATCAAGAGGTGCATCAGTTTTTGCTCAAGATCTTGTATCGACAATGTAAGAGTCCAGCACTCTGTAGAGTCTCCTCCAGCGCATCCCAAAAACTTTCAATGAATTTAAGGTCTGGACCCAGAGCTGAAAATGATTCTCCATGCTCCTCCCAACCATTCTTTCACAATCTGAGCCTGATGAATCTTGACATTGTCATCCTGGAATATGGCCATGATGTGTCTTCCTACATGGTTGCTTAAGAAATGAAAAGCTACACACTCCATCAATTAGGGTTAGAAGAACTGTTGCCAACATATAACATGCTAGAAACATAATCACTGCGATAATAATCCAATAATCTAGTCATAGACTCTTAAATATATATATATATATGAGGGGAGGTCCATGAAAATATCAGCAGGGCGAGAACAAATATGAATCACTAATCCATTAGGCCCAATACAAAAAGAAATCCTTAATGTTAAGCCCTGCTCTGGCTGAAAAGTGAGACAAGATGAGTCACAATATTAAAATATCAAACATGACACAAGTAAACAAACCCACCCTGTCTGCCAACTATTTCCGCCACATGCTCAGATGTGGGCACCATCACGCACTCTGTTGTGTTCACGCTCTTCCTCCTGGTATTGAGTGCACATCTCTCACCCTCCTGCATCATCATCATTGCCGCCATCATCATCCTCCCCTGAACCTGGTGCTGGTAGCCTTGGGACTCGCCCAGCCCATCCTGAAAGAGCCCACCCGTCCCGGGCGCCTCCATGCCTGTGAGGGCCAGTTCCCTCAGCTGCTCCAGATCAACATCATGTCTGATAATGTTGTTGTTGGCGGTGTTTTCCTCCTCTGATCCAGTTTGGGACAGGGGATGAAGGTCCAACACCGCGCCCAGGACACCCAGATGAGAAGTATCATGTGGTTCTGATAGACTCTCATCATCCCGGAGGCTCAACCCGCTCAGGTTCGGTACCAGCACCGGAAGGTCCGGTTCAGTATCGTCTGACTCCAAGAGTTGAGCCGTGTTACTGGGCATGCTCGACCAACAACGTGTCCTGCTTTCACTGCGGGACGCACATAGACAAACAAGCAAACAAAAGTGTCACGGCAAAGCTCGTCTGTTACTGTATTCAGTGGTACAGAAATAGAATATGTCGTTCATAAAGTGTGTTAAGTGTATTTAAACTTACAGTTGATGTTTGCAGCTGTGGTTCCGTGACCCTGTTCTACTGTGGATCTCTTTGTTTACGGTTCTTCAGGGATCCTCACGCAGGGTTGGGGAACAGCTGATCTGCGCTCACAGCGCCACACGCCGGCGCGGATGAACTGCCTGTTTTCGTTTTAGCAGCAAAAACATTTAATTTCTATTTATTTGGGCCGTGAAACACCTTATAGTAACTATGACCATACATCCATAAATTAATAGCACTTTAAAAAATATTTTTTTGGTGTAATTTCACTTCTGCTTTACGATTTTCTATTGAAATTATATATATATATATATATATATATATATATATATATATATATATATATATATATATATATATATATATATATATATATATATATATATATATATATATATATATATATATATATATATATAGTGACGCTGATAATGTTTTCCTCATTTGTAGATCGCTTCGGATAAAACGTCTGCTAATTGAATACATGTAAGTGAGTATTTGATTAAAAATAAATAAATAAATGCTGTGTAGCGTTATTTTAAAAAGTATAAGTATAGTATAGTATATTGAACCGTCTCTTCATAGTTTTGTGTTAGCCTCAGTGTCCAGGCGACGGATTTGGCAGGTTTTGTGGTTTTGTGAGTGGCAGCTTCAGGAAGTTTACGAATCTCGGGACTTCTCCATTACCTAATTAATATTCATGAGCATCACAGTATTCGTAATTGGCGTCCAGGCAACGCGGCGACGCGCTCCAGTGACTGGAGTTTGTGAAGTGACTGAAAGACGCTTCACTGCTCTCACATTCATGTGTTACATTAGTTAATTAAACAAGTTTCATCAATGTACAATATAAATAATTAATCAACATGTATGACCGAGCTCCCAGGTTCAATCCCAGGTTGACTTTAAACAGCACCACGTCTGATATTGGACCAGGAACTTATAATATCAACCGGTCTCTGAGCGGCAAAAGCTGTAAGTTTCATTTTGACATTACATAAAGTCATCCTTTTAAAAGCATAAGACCATAATAACTTTTTAAAATCAGTTACATAAGAAGGTAGATCGTTACATTTTGAATGGGAAAACAGAGATTGAAATGAACCCTTTGGTTAACTGCTAGTTAGTAAAATTAGTTCTCAAGATAGTCTTAAACATAGTGGCTAAGTTTATGCTAGTGGCCTCAAAACTGACTATGGTTTTTCTGCAAATAAAACCAAATGATAAACCATGGTAACCACAAATTAACCATGGTTTTACTACACTAACCTTAGTTTAACCATGGTATTTATAGTAAAACTGTTCATACAAATGGTTACTACATTTTTACTATAATACAACGATGGTTCATTTTCGTAAGGCAGTTTTAAACCTTACCAAAAAGCATAGATATTACATAAAATGTTATTAAATGTTTCTTTGCAGACTTCTCTCCTTACCGAACATTTTTAAAAAAAAAATAGTTTTCTAGGGTTGCTATAGTTCTTGATGTTAAAGCTACACTGTGTAACTTTTTTAGTTTATTCTTAGCTAAAAACACTTAGTTCTTTCAAAAATATATGTGCTCATTAATGTATATTTACTTCTTTCAAGTAATAAAGTATTCTCGTAAGTTTATAATATGCCATTGAAAATACATACGGGTAAGGGGTTCGAATGGGGGTCGCCATGTTGCCCCTCCATCTTGAAAGTACATTAGCCAAAGAGGGACATACCCGTAAATTCAAGCTTCGCCTTTCGTGTTTTAACACTCGATGGCACCGTGTCGAATGTGAAGAGGGGATTGCTTGAGACTGCTATATGAAAACCTGAAAGCCTTTTTGAAAGTCTGTTGCTGATGGAGGATCACTCTTATTCTCGAGGATATGTAACAGAGTCACCAAGGAAGCGAAAAAGAGAATTAAGACGGCAACACAAAAAGCAAATCAACACTAATGGACGAGGTCGAACTGGAAGCCATGTTAATCTTGGACTAAATCGGCCACCGTAGGAGTTAAAACGAAATCGGAATTGGGAGGAACAGAAACTAATATTTACTGGATGGTCATATACCTTTTCACCGCTAGATGGGGGAAAATATCACACAGTGTAGCTTTAAATATCAGATATTAATATTAGATATCAGATGTTAATATCAGACAGACATTGTTTATTGTTTAGTTTAAAGCTACACTGTGTGATATTTTCCATCCATTTTCCATTCCATATGACCATCCAGAAAATATTAGTTTCTGTTCCTCCCAATTCCGATTTCGTTTTAACTTCTACGGTGGCCGATTTAGTCCAAGATTAACATGGCTTCCAGTTCGACCTTGTCCATTGTTGATTTGCCTGTTGTGTTGCCGTCTTAAGTTCTCTTTTTCGCTTCCTTGGCGACTCTGTGACATATCCTCGAGAATAAGAGTGATCCTCTATCAGCAACAGACTTTCAAAAAGGCTTTCAGGTTTTCATATAGCAGTCTCAAGCAATCCCCCTCTTCACATTCGACACGGTGCCATCGAGTGTTAAAACGCGAAAGGCGAAGCTTGAATTTACGGGTATGTCCCTCTTTGGCTAATGTACTTTCAAGATGGAGGGGCAACATGGCGACCCCCATTCGAACCCCTTACCCGTATGTATTTTCAATGGCATATTATAAACTTACGAGAATACTTTATTACTTGAAAGAAGTAAATATACATTAATGAGCACATATATTTTTGAAAGAACTAAGTGTTTTTAGCTAAGAATAAACTAAAAGAGTTACACAGTGTAGCTTTAAAGTGCCAGAATATAGCTGAGATTTCTAAAGAACTAGACTAGAGAATGAATAAAAGTTTCTGAAATGGCATTATGTTGTGTAACCCTTTTAAGTTATTATTTTAACCTCTATTTTTAATAGTTTAAATGTTCTAAAAGGCCTAATCCTGGCTAAATCTAAGCACTGTCTGTGAAACCAGGCCTATAAGTGTTATTATTTGTAAGAGTAATTGTTGAAATATTTCTACAGCTTCGTATGCCCCCTTCCTCTCGCTGTCCAGTAGAGAGTCTGGGTTCCTGGGGTCGGGCAGCGGCCTTTATCCTGGACCAGGACAGTATAACAGTGACATTACCAGGGTATGTTATGTAACTGTACATCACTGTGCACTCAGTTAACATGTCAGTGACGTGTGCAATATAACTGGAATATTGCAGAATCATGTTTTGGGAGGAAACAGTCTTCAGAATCGCTCCAAGCGGTTTGATGACGTGGTGTCAGATGTGCCAGGGCCAGGAGCGTACGATGTTACCAACAATATTTCACCTTCAAGGAAAAGAACAAACAATTCAGAGAAGAGTCCAGAGAAGGTGAGACGTTAAGTTTGAAATATCATATAGACTATAATTTAGTTTTATTGTTATGGATGAATCTCATAAAGAATTGGCCAGGTCATATTTCAAAAGAATATCATATATTTTGCATAAAGATAATAAAGCCTGTTTGTAGGATCATTGCATCTTTTAGAATTTTGACGTTTTCACATCAAATATGCACATTTACCAAAAATATTTAGATGTTCAATAAAAACTCAAGATTTACTTAAAGATCAAATCAGATTTTATGAGCAATTAATGCAGTATGTGTGTATAACACTGATTATCTTCATCACGGCTCCTGTTAGTGGGTGGGATATATTAGGCAGCAAGTGAACATTTTGTCCTCAAAGGTGATGTGTTAGAAGCAGGACAAATGGGCAAGCGTAAGGATTTGAGCGAGTTTGACAAGGGCCAAATTGTGACGGTTAGATGACTGGGTCAGAGCATCTCCAAAACTGCAGCTCTTGTGGGCTGTTTCCGGTCTGCAGTGGTCAGTCTCTATCAAAAGTGCTCCAAGGAAGGAGCAGTGGTGAACCGGCGACAGGGTCATGGGCGGCCAAGGCTCATTGATGCACGTGGGGAGAGAAGGCTGGCCCGTGTGATCCGATCAAACAGACGAGCTACTGGAGCTCAAATTGCTTAAGAAGTTAATGCTGATAGAAAGGTCTCAGAATATACAGTGCATCGCAGTTTGTTGTGTATGGGGCGGCATAGCCGCAGACCAGTCAAGGTGCCCATGCTGACCCCTGTCCACCGCCGAGAGCACCAACAGTGGGCTTGTGAGCATCAGAACTGGACCACGGAGCAATAGAAGAAGGTAGTTGCAGACCATGTGCACCCTTTCATGGAAACGGTATTCCCTGGTGGCTGTGGCTCTTTCAGCAGATAATGCGCCCTCACAAAGCAAAAATGTTTAAGGAATGGTTTGAGGAGCACAACGAGTTTGAGATGTAGACTTGGCCTCCAAATCCTCCAGATATCAATCCAATCGAGCATCTGTGGGATGTGCTGAACAAACAAGTCCGATCCATGGAGGCCCCACCTTGCAATTTACAGGACTTAAAGGGTCTGCTGCTAACATCTTGGTGCCAGATACCACAGCACACCTTCAGGGGTCTAGTGGAGTCCATGTTTCGACACATACAGTGAGGAAAATAAGTATTTGAACACCCTACTATTTTGCAAGTTCTCCCACTTGGAAATCATGGAGGGGTCTGAAATTGTCATCGTAGGTGCATGTCCACTGTGAGAGACATAATCAAAAAAAAAAAATCCAGAAATCACAATGTATGCTTTTTTAAACTATTTATTTGTATGATAACACTGCAAATAAGTATTTGAACACCTGAGAAAATCAATGTTAATATTTGGTACAGTAGCCTTTGTTTGCAATTACAGAGGTCAAACGTTTCCTGTAGTTTTTCACCAGGTTTGCACACACTGCAGGAGGGATTTTGGCCCACTCCTCCACACAGATCTTCTCTAGATCAGTCAGGTTTCTGGCCTGTCGCTGAGAAACACGGAGTTTGAGCTCCCTCCAAAGATTCTCTATTGGGTTTAGGTCTGGAGACTGGCTAGGCCACGCCAGAACCTTGATATGCTTCTTACAGAGCCACTCCTTGGTTATCCTGGCTGTGTGCTTCGGGTCATTGTCATGTTGGAAGACCCAGCTTCGACCCATCTTCAATGCTCTAACTGAGGGAAGGAGGTTGTTCCCCAAAATCTCGCAATACATGGCCCCGGTCATCCTCATCCTCAGAAAAACACCCCAAAGCATGATGCTACCATCCCCATGCTTCACAGTAGGGATGGTGTTCTTGGGATGGTACTCATCATTCTTCTTCCTCCAAGCACGTTTAGTGGAATTATGACCAAAAAGTTCTATTTTGGTCTCATCTGACCACATGACTTTCTCCCATGACTCCTCTGGATCATCCAAATGGTCATTGGCAAACTTAAGATGGGCTTTGACATGGAACCTTCCATGCCATGCATGATTTCAAACCATGACGTCTTAGTGTATTACCAACAGTAACCTTGGAAACGGTGGTCCCAGCTCTTTTCAGGTCATTGACCAGCTCCTCCCGTGTAGTTCTGGGCACATTTCATAGGATCATTGAGTCCCCACGAGGTGAGATCTTGCATGGAGCCCCAGTCCGAGGGAGATTGACAGTCATGTTTAGCTTCTTCCATTTTCTAATGATTGCTCCAACAGTGGACCTTTTTTCACCAAGCTGCTTGGCAATTTCCCCGTAGCCCTTTCCAGCCTTGTGGAGGTGTGCAATTTTGTCTCTAGTGTCTTTGGACAGCTCTTTGGTCTTGGCCATGTTAGTAGTTGGATTCTTACTGATTGTATGGGGTGGACAGGTGTCTTTATGCAGCTAACGACCTCAAACAGGTGCATCTAATTTAGGATAATAAATGGAGTGGAGGTGGACATTTTAAAGGCAGACTAACAGGTCTTTGAAGGTCAGAATTCTAGCTGATAGACAGGTGTTCAAATACTTATTTACAGCTGTATCATACAAATAAATAGTTAAAAAAACATATATTGTGATTTCAGGATTTTTTTTTTTTTTAGATTATGTCTCTCACAGTGGACATGCGCCTACGGTGACAATTTCAGACCCCTCCATGATTTCTAAGTGGGAGAACTTGCAAAATAGTAGGGTGTTCAAATACTTATTTTCCTCACTGTATATGTATATGTGTGTGTATGTTCTAAAAATGTCTTGGAAAAGAAATGTCTTGGTCATATTTCAACCCAAAATCAAAAGAAAATATAACATTTTGCATAAAGCTTGTTTTTAGAATCATTACATCTTTTTGAATTGTGCCACAACAATTGCACACATTTAACAACAATATATAAACAGCGTGTGCAATAAAAATGAGTGTTGTCAAATTGATTAATCGCATCTAACATAAAAGTTTGTGTTTATATATATATATATATATGCACACACAAACATATTATATAAACACAAACTTTTTTGTTAGATGCGATTTAATAACAATTTTTCGATTTGACAGCACTAATAAAAACAAGATTTAGTTAAAAATTAGATGAGATGTTATGAGCATTTAATGCAGATATCCAGGTAAATATCCAGGGTTCACATATTTTTCCTCCTGCAGCTGTAATGAATCTCTCTCTGTTAATGCTCTGGGTTTTTTTTTTTTTGAGTAAATGTCTTTATGATGCTTGCAGGCCGTGTTTAAAGTGGTGAAGATACTGCTGAATCCTGATGCTCCATCCATCCCCTCACCCGGACAGGCGTTCGGATTTGAAGAGGATCCTCAAGGTGTCCTACACAGACACAAACCCCCCACTAGAGACCAGACCCTCGGCCCGGCATTCTACAACCCCTTACCGGTCAGAAAGATTACGAGCAGTATGTGTAAATGGATGTGCACTCAGTCATGAAAAAGATACAGATCTAATGGAGTGGTTTGAGTGTGTGTGTGTGTGTGTGTGTGTGTGTGTGTGTGTGTGTGTGTGTGTGTAAGGTCAGATGTGTCCATTAACAGAAGACTGTCTAATGCCCCTCCGCTCTGCATCATTAGTGCTGAGGCTGTTTCCATTACTAATGATCGCTGCATTATTTTAAAAAGTCACAAAGCACAGCACTCATCCATTTTACTGTCAGGACCGAAAACCCTGGGTAATTATTCTTTACGTTATATTTCAATATTCACTTACAATAATGCAGCAGATGCTGGACTCAGCTTTAATCAAATCATCTTTCATTGGCCATTGAGCTGCCAACTTCCTCTAGAGGGGGAAGAACTCTGTATCAAAGCGCAGGGCCATTCGTCATGGTGCATCTGTTTCTCTCTCTCATCTCCGAGTTTAATCGTTGATTACACATTTTCCACCCATTTTTATGTGCTTATGTAAATTAAAATTCTACACTTTTGTTTCACTGCAACGGCTCTGTTTCAAGACCTAGTGAGACAGTGTACGTGTCGTGACACATGCAGCTCAATGAGGTTCATCATCCATTTTTATCAGTGCATATTGAACATTTGCCTGATACATATTATGATTTATTATGACTAAGAGCCAATATTATGCCTGACTTGCATTATATACATACTGTATATACATTATATATGTGTGTGTGTGTTTATAAAATATAACCACACACACACACACACACACACACACACACACTCACACTATTTCATGGTTGTGAATGAATTGGGTTTATTTGCAGGTCATTTCAATAAATGGACTTTGAATGTTAAAGTATGCGCTATGACATTTGACCACCCAAACATACATACATCTGTATTACATTCAGCGAAAATGCTGATCATTTGTAAACTAATATTTGACCACAGACACAATACAGTGCAAAATAGTCAATGTGAAAGGATTGAAATGCAAATATATGTGTATAATTATATGGGTTTCTACACAGTTTGGAAAAGTATGACATTTGATTTGAATAATTTCCAGGTCTGGAAAAGTGTGGAAAAAAGAAAGCAGAGTATGGAAACAATATTTTCTTTTCCAGACTATTGCCCCCATTTAGTTTTCTATAATAAATCTATAATTTAATGAAAATAAATGTATCCTACAAGTCTGTGGTCACGGTTTAGTGATTATTTTAGTAATTGTCAAACACGACTGACTGAATTCGAGGTGCAGGTTGTTTTGGGTTTCTTATCACGATATTCTTAGCACTGTATGTTGTCACTCTGAGAAAATAAAAATATTTACAGGTGACTGTCACTGTACTATAAACCAAATACAATGCTGTATGAACCATTTGTTAAATATGGTCTGAAAATCGACAAAGAGGTTTGGAAATTTGAGTCTGGAAAAGTATGGGATTTTGAAATGTAAAATGTGTAGGAACCCTTTCATATACACTCACCTAAAGGATTATTAGGAACACCATACTAATACTGTGTTTGACCCCCTTTCGCCTTCAGAACTGCCTTAATTCTACGTGGCATTGATTCAACAAGGTGCTGAAAGCATTCTTTAGAAATGTTGGCCCATATTGATTGGATAGCATCTTGCAGTTGATGGAGATTTGTGGGATGCACATCCAGGGCACAAAGCTCCCATTCCACCACATCCCAAAGATGCTCTATTGGGTTGAGATCTGGTGACTGTGGGGGCCATTTTAGTACAGTGAACTCATTGTCATGTTCAAGAAACCAATTTGAAATGATTCGAGCTTTGTGACATGGTGCATTGTCCTGCTGGAAGTAGCCATCAGAGGATGGGTACATGGTGGTCATAAAGGGATGGACATGGTCAAAAACAATGCTCAGGTAGGCCATGGCATTTAAACGATGCCCAATTGGCACTAAGGGACCTAAAGTGTGCCAAGAAAACATCCCCCACACCATTACACCACCACCACCAGCCTGCACAGTGGTAACAAGGCATGATGGATCCATGTTCTCATTGCGCCAAATTCTGACTCTACCATCTGAATGTCTCAACAGAAATCGAGACTCATCAGACCAGGCCAGTCTTCAACTGTCCAATTTTGGTGAGCTTGTGCAAATTGTAGCCTCTTTTTCCTATTTGTAGTGGAGATGAGTGGTACCCGGTGGGGTCTTCTGCTTTTGTAGCCCATCCGCCTCAAGGTTGTGCGTGTTGTGGCTTCACAAATGCTTTGCTGCATACCTCGGTTGTATTTCAGTCAAAGTTGCTCTTCTATCAGCTTGAATCAGTCTGCCCATTCTCCTCTGACCTCTAGCATCAACAAGGCATTTTCTCCCACAGGACTGCCGCATACTGGATGTTTTTCCCTTTTCACACCATTCTTTGTAAACCCTAGAAATGGTTGTGCGTGAAAATCCCAGTAACTGAACAGATTGTGAAATACTCAGACCGGCCCGTCTGGCACCAACAACCATGCCACGCTCAAAATTGCTTAAATCACCTTTCTTTCCCATTCTGACATTCAGTTTGGAGTTCAGGAGATTGTCTTGACCAGGACCACACCCCTAAATGCATTGAAGCAACTGCCATGTGATTGGTTGATTAGATAATTGCATTAATGAGAAATCGAACAGGTGTTCCTAATAATCCTTTAGGTGAGTGTATATACTGTATGTATGTATATATTTTGCAGGTGGAGCTGTCATCCTCTCATAAGTATAAAGGTGTACAGTTCGGGAAGATGTCAGGCCGGAGAGAGCAGGTAAAGGGTGGAGACGGACCTGGACCAGGACAGTATGAACTACAGGAGTGAGTTTGATTGATGTATATGTTCTCGGCTGCAACACAACATCGTTTGCATTGTCTTGCAAAATTTATTCTGAAGCATCTGGACCTTGTTTGCCATATGTAGCTGCTTGAGAATACATTTCACATGGTCTCAGCCTCAGACGGCACACCCACAGTCTGTTCTCTGACCGCCTGATGCATACCGCACACAAAACTCCAAAGCACTTCCTTGATCTATTCAAATATAATCTGCATGATTGACTTTTCTGCAAATTATGGGAGTAAGTCAGTGCTGCAGTGATGTATTTTTGTAGGCCAATCCGGATGTCAGTATCACCATAGACCGTAAAAATATATGGACGACGCAACTTAATTCTCTTCCGCTGAAGAAAAGTGAAGCCACCGGAGGTCCGAATATGGCGCTGACATCTTGCACAGATTTGGGGCCGTCTGCGCAGTAGTGACCTCGGGACCGGAGTTGCGCAGTAGAGAGCAGGAAGTAGAGCCGCGATATCAAAACCCCGCCCACACTCTCGCAGATGCAGAACAATTCATTATGTTGGTCTGAAATAAACAGTTATGGAAATTTAGAAATTAAAGCTAAAGCTCCAATCTCCTCCCGAAAACCCCGAAAAAATCTGTTAGTGCCTCAGTGACGACTTCACTCAGAGAAGCTGTCAATCTCAGCTGTCAATCATGACGTCACACCCCCCGTTTTTTTATAGCATCAAATAACTAACTAAAACTAAACTTATTTAAAAGACGAACACTTGAAATAAAATCAGCTTGATAAAAACTGCCTGAAACGACAGAAACCAACTTTGGGGAAAATAATAAGCATAATTTGATTGTTTAGTTTGTCTCGTGTCTATTAGAATACATGGAGGGGCGGGGGTTATGAGCTATACTGGGACCAGCCACCTGGGGGCGATAGAGACATTTTGGCCTCAGTTTTTAACACGAGTGCGGCAGGCTCGGTGTCACCCTGGTTCCTTAGACAAAAAACATTTAAGAATTTTCTGTTGGCTTTGAAAATAAGCTCCATGATCAACAAATGTTTATGATTTATTCACATTGTCCATCATGATAATCTTCACAATTATACTTTTTATGCATTTTAAAGCCTAAATACAATTGCAAGAAGTAAAAAGCTGAACGTAGGGTATAAACAAACTACACCACGGTCGCACCTTCTGTAACACTTTAAAGTCAGCGTTAGAATAGTTTGCAGGAGTGTGATTATGAAAACCTCTGTTGTCCCATTTAGGCACTTATTAGCGGCCACCTTTTAAAACTTTAATAAAAAATATATATATATATTTTATGTCATAGAATAAAATGTGAAAAATATTGAGCTTGTTTTCTACACAGACCTTTTTTCCAGGCATTTAACCAAAAACCCATGAAAAAAAACACATGGAACTGCTAAAATGCTAACTTGTTTCATGGTTTTGGCCTACAGAAATACGGCATCCCTTCAGCACTCTATGGTGTGTTTGATTTTGTGCATCCCTGTTTGTGTATACCAGCGATCACACTGTCCACTATGAGAATGTGAATCTCACACGAGAGCAGAGAGGCCGTTCAGAGCTGGTCGTCCCTCGATACCACGAGCTGGTGGCTCTGCAGGAGGAGAAGAAGGTTAAACCTCATAATATAATTTTGTCTGTTGTCTCTGTTCTATATGTGTAGCTGTTTTTGGATCACTTGGTCTGGACATTTTTTAAAGACATTTGACAGCACTGAAGCTGCAAGTTAAAGTCAAATGTAAATTAAAGCTAATGTCAGAAAAAACATAAATGTTGGCTTAACATAAATAATGTGTTTAAAATAAAAAAAGTTTGTTAGGTTACATTTAGATGAAATGAGATTAAAATAAATAAATATCATTTTGTTTAGTATAAATACAATTTTGATTTAAAATTCAATAAATAAATAATACATTTATATAGTGAGTAGAAAAAGTATAATGTAATTTAATAAAAAAAAAAAAATTTTATATTTATAATATTCATGGGTGTTTATAAAAGATGGATGCCTTTTAGAATTTAAGATGGGGTCCCTCACATGAGGATAATTGTATTTCGGGGTCCGTGGACCCTGTTCTAACACACTGATGTGTGTAAATTTGACATGTAGAAGTTGTGTCTTGCCTGTAGAGGGCACTATTGCAACAAGACTTGAGCTCAATGTTAGATGCATTTCTGCAGGGATGCTTTTTTGTTGTGCTGCAAATAAGCTTTCTTTTTCTTTGTGTGTGTATTCATAGGGTGTCCCCGGTCCAGCGCAATACCACATAAAGAGTCAGTTTGAGACGCCCAGTAACCCACATGGTCCTACGTTGAGCCCACCCTTCCTGTCTCAAGCTCAGGCAACAACACACTGCTTTATTTGTGAACATTCACACATAAGGAATTATGTACATCCAGCCGGCTGTTATCACAAAATAAACTCAGACAGGGGGATCAGGACGTGAAGTGGAAGTTGTTTTTTTTTGTGATACCATCCGGCTGGATGTACATTATCTCGCAGCTTATTACACGGCTACTTCCCTCATAAGTAAATAATTAGACAAAAATATGGATTTGAGGTGAAATATTTTATTAGCTCACTAAACGCAAAGCTTCCACAAAGCAAAACAGTTCATAGTAAGCAGCTTTAAGCATAGACGAACGAACAAGTTCAAACAAGATGCACATTTTTAGTTTGACAAATTGTGGTGGCTAGACGACTGGGTCAGAGCCTCTCCAAAACTGCATCTCTTGTGGGGTGTTCCTGGTCTCCAGTGGTCAGCAGGTTAAATGCAATTTGCTGCGTATGGGGCTGCATAGCTGCAGACCAGTCAGGGTACCCTGTCCACTGCCGAAACGTCACATGCATCAATGAGCCTTGGCCGCCCACGTTGCCGGTTCACCACTGTTCCTTCCTTGGAGCACTTTTGATAGATACTGACCACTACAGACCGGGAACTGCAGACCGGCAGTTTTGGAGCTCTGACCCAGTCGTCTAGCCATCACAATTTGTGTCAAACTCGCTCAAATCCTTATGCTTGCCCGTTTGTCCTGCTTCTAACACATCAACTTTGAGGACACTTGCTGCCTAATAAATCCCACAGGTGCTGGGGTGAAGAGATAATCAGTGTTATTCACTTCACCTGTCAGTGGTCATAATGTTATGCCTGATTGGTGTATAGTCGATAACTGAGACACAAGATGCCACCAGCATGTCCACAAGAGACATGAAAGAAGTGCCGCCTCAAGTACCAGGATGAGCGGTCACTGTACAGCATTGCAATTGACAATGATTATTATGGGGGAATAACAGACCTGGGAATGTTGTTACTGACCAATCAGAATCAAGCATTTCAAAGAGCCGTGTAATAAGTGCTAATAACAGTTGCTCCGGAGTAGTCACATGAAATCAAAATGGATCTTATTTACTTGATACACATTTCTGGTCTTGTGCACAGTTCATCAGAGCACATTATAGTCTTCATAATCTTTCAGTAAAATGTAATCGACTCACAGAAGTAAAATGTGTTGTCAATGCCGCCTCGTGTCGATTTTCATCTGATCTCAATGTTGTGCTGGTTCCCGCAGCGGTTCAGTCCGGTCAAGGATGATGCGCCCCCTGTAGGTGCGTACGATGACCCGCGCTGTGCTCTGGAGATCCTGAAGAAAGGCAGAGGGGTGAAGAAGAATCCTTTCGGCCTGACAGCTGCACGCTTCCTGCCAGAAAACAGATCGAAAGCTACGCCAGGTGTGTTTTTTTCTTTCTGTGTGAATGTGATTCGGGATCACATTCTGAATGCAAAATGTCTTGTATCTGTGGAGTGCAGTCAGAGGTCAGATTTGGATTGCGTTTGCTAGAGGGACAAACATGAGGTTGGTAAAGTTATCACTAGATTTCATACTGCTACACAAATGCTTTACAGCAGCAGCCAATCAGACTTTAAGCCACTCTCAAAACAACCAATCAGATTCTATGCCATTTTAAGACACTCAAGATGCATTCTAATTTGCATACTGTCTGTCCTAAATAGTGTGCAAGATGCCAAATCATAGTAGGTTGGAAATGGTATGCCAAAGGTGCTCAGATGTACAATTTTGTAAGTTTGTCTCAAAACGATATTTTATCAAAACGTTTATGTTGCCTTCCATTGTAGAGTTTCAATTGAATTTTCTTTAGCAGAAATTACATTCAAAGTGGTCAAAGTCAAGTCACATTTATTTTTATAGCACTTTATACAATAGAAATCGTTTCAAAGCAGCTTCATAGTAATACTAATCAGGAAAGAAGCAGAATTACAGTGGGGAGAACAAGTATTTGATTCACTGCCGATCACTGCATGTAGAAGTCTGTAATTTTTATCATAGGTACACTTCAATTGTGTGAGACGGAATCTAAAACAAAAATCCAGAAAATCACATTGTATGATTTTTAAATAATTAATTAGCATTTTATTGCATGACGTAAGTGTTTGATCACCTACCAACCAGTAAGAATTCTGGCTCTCACAGACCTGTTAGTTTTTCTTTAAAGCTACACTGTGTGATATTTTCCCCCATCTAGCGGTGAAATGACCATCCAGTAAATATTAGTTTATTTTCCTCCCACTTCCGATTTCGTTTTAACTCCTACAGTGGCCGATTTAGTCCAAGATTAACATGGCTTCCAGTTCGATCCAGCAATCCCTCTCTTCACATTCGCCATCGAGTTGTAACGCGTGTGTCCGGGTGAAAAATACGGATAGCTCACTCAACGCAACTGGAGTCGATGCAAACACGGAGGCGATTGACATCAAACAGCCCGCACTTTATTCCCCGCGGAACCTCCCACAAGAGTCCGGCACAAACTCCACTTCCGTCCACAGCATTACCCAACAAAACAAAAATAAATGAATGTTAGCAACAGAAGACAGAAAATAATCCGCACACATGGGAGCTCGAGGCGCAGTGCACACACACACACACACACACACACACAGAACGCAGGCGCTCCAACCTGGGCGAACGCTCTTAAAGGGGCCACACTATTTTCCTACTCGTTACAGAGTGTTAAAACACGCAAGGCGAAGCTTGAATTTACGGGTATGTCCCTCTTTGGCTAATGTACTTTCAAGATGGAGGGGCAACATGGCGACCCCCATTCGAACCCCTTACCCGTATGTATTTTCAATGGCATATTATAAACTTACGAGAATACTTTATTACTTGAAAGAAGTAAATATACATTAATGAGCACATATATTTTTGAAAGAACTAAGTGTTTTTAGCTAAGAATAAACTAAAAAAGTTACACAGTGTAGCTTTAAGAAGCCCTCCTGTTCTCCACTCATTACCTGTATTAACTGCACCTGTTTGAACTTGTTACCTGTATAAAAAACACCTGTCCACACACATTTTATCAAACAGACTCCAATCTCTCCACAATGGCCAAGACTAGGGTTGCAACAGTATGGCGGTTTATCGCGATATTGATATGTACGGTTATCATACGGAGGGGGTGTACGGGGGGGGGGGGGGGGGTGAGTGAAAGCAGATCTCACCTGTGCTATTGCGCATATGCAACTTCATTTCACATGACAGCTTGGACTCCACTCATACATATACAGCTGAGAAAATGTCAGAGAAATTATAATCTCTACAAATTATAATCTCTATCCCCCGCCGGAAAAAAAAAAGTAAAAATCTGCAGTATGGGAATACTTTGGTTATCCGAAAAACGAACGCAGGGTTGTCCTTGTAGATGGTTATCCAGTTTGCAAGAAATGTGGACGAAGAGTGGCTGCAAAAGGAGGAAATGGCTGCAAAAGAACATAGGCTACCTTTATCTTCATGGATGGATGGTGTTCTGTTTATAATTTAAGGCCATTTTATTTCCGTGATGCAGGTTGAATCCCGAAATCCAGTCATGAAAATGGAATTTAGGTATCACGCAGATGTCACGTTTGCGTGATTTGATAGATGAATGAATAAATTAAAAATATAGCTTTGCAATAAATCATATCGCGATATGCGTTTGTCTATGAATATACAGCGCTAAATGACTGCTATATACTGTAAATCTATATTCTGCTTGTTCTGCGTGTCTAATATGTTTGTGAATGAGCAGCGCCGTTTTCAGTTTTCAAATCAGTTTTCTTTATCAGTAATAACATGCAAAGTGGTCGAAGCGCAATTAACTATTTAAAAGGCAGCAATTTAACTTATATCTTAGCAGATTGACATATTTTAGAAATATATTAATATTTTAGAAATATATTATACTAAAATTTAAATATTATATAAAAAAATTAAACTTTCAGTGTAGTACCCACTCCTGGCATACTTCTATTATCATAAACAAAGGTATGCATTATAGCTGACCACATGGACTGCATACATACACTACCATTCTGTCAGCAAGAATTGTTTTTTTTTTAAAGAAATGAATGCTTTTTTTTATCAAGGATGCATTAAATTGATCAAATGTGACAGTATAGACATTTGTAATGTAAAAAAACAAATAAATGATTTTCCTTTGAACTTTTTGAAAGTTTTCACAAAAAAGCTGCACAACTGTTTTCAACATTGAAAATAATAAATGTTTATTGAGCAGCAAATCAGCATATTAGAATGATTTCTGAAGGATCATGTGACACTGAAGACTGGAGTAATGATGCTGAAAATTCAGCTTTGATCACAGGAATAAATTACATTTTACAATATATAATTAATTTGTAATAATATTTCACAATATTACAGTTTTACCTGTATTTATTTTTGATCAAATAAATGCAGCCTTGATGAGTTTTTTTTTTTTTTTCAAAAACATTACAAAAATCTTACCGACCCCAAACTTTTGAGCGATAGTCTATGAAAATTAGGCAAAGCCACAATCATCTGTATTAAACAGACCTAGTTAGTAGTACTCCAATAGTAACTAAATGTCTTACTCATGCATGTATTTGCTGTAGAACCTGATTTCACCCTGTGCAACATGTTCCTGGATCGACGTCTTTGTTGATCCTGAAACAACATTCCAATCAACCAATCAGATTTAAGGGACAAGTTTACAGTTTATGTCAAGTGTTGGTCTAAAACCAGGGTTAGGAGCTCTACATCAGTGTCATCATTTCCCTCTGATTTTTGGGATAACTTGCGGGTAGGGTTCTACATTTTCAGACTGGAATGTTGTTCTGGGATCAACAAAATATGTTGACCCAGGAGCTCATCTAACTCTGCAAAATCAGGACGTGCTGTATTTGCTAGGTCCCGGTGCCTATAACGTGTTTGATTATGGTCTGGCTCAGGAGAGTTTGAAGAAAGCCTGTCTGAAGAGCACAAGGAAGGGCGCCTTTGGCTCTGTTGCACCACGCCGGCTTTTTCTCCCCAGCAAAGAGGAAATGAGCACCCCGGGGCCGGCTCAGTACAAGGTGAGCAGTTCTTCAACCCAGAAAGTGTGCACTCATTGTCTATTGTCTATTGTACACTAATCTGCCAGCGCCCTCGGGAGCTTATTCATCCAATGAATCGAATAAATCTTCCATAAATCCCCTTGAACTGGATATTTCTCAGCATTCACTAAATTTCAGTTTTGCCTGGAGCCTACAACCTAGAGCCTATCTTTTCAAAATGTACCATGGAAACCATAGTTTCAGGCAAAATACAGCAGTTTCTGTATTCCATGGCAAACACCGCTATTAATTACTGTTGCTCATACTCAAGGGTGTGGTATTTTCAATCATTCATGCTACAGACATCAATGCAGCCTTGAAATGATGTGTGCATTTACTTTTCTAAGTGATCAGACTTTTGCCTGGTGGATGATAAAACACTAGACAAAAGCATACACACACTTACACTGTGGTCTTTAGGCAAACAATGTGGTCACCATGGTACATATTTGTAGGAATAACCGATTTCAATTTATAACGGTATGTATTGTGGCTGACAAAGCCCTCGCTCCCTGTTCTTTTTTCGCTTTTCTTGGAAACATCCATTATTTCCAGTGCGAGTGTCCAGTTGGCCTGCTTCCTGAACCAAACCGACCCCAGTTGGAGGTCTTTTATGGACTCTCCTCTCCTTCTGTTCCTTGTATATGGTCCCTACCTGCATAGATAAGAGCAGTGAATGTGTCCTACTGGACCTCTAGATTCACAGAGACTTTCTGTCAGACAGAATGTGCTCACTGCTCACGCTTTTGAAAGAAGACTTTCTTGCTCACACAGAACGCGTTTTCCATTTCAATGCGCTACTTTTCCATAGTTTTTCTGTGGAAACAGGCGCTAGACCAGTGGTTCTCAAATAGGGGTACGCGTACTGCAGGGGGTACGTGAGAGAAAGTGGAAACTGACATTTAGGAATAAATCATGAAAATAGGCTATTGTATTTTTTATATGAAATTAGGACTACACAAAGATGCATTGAAAATGAATTCATAAATTATATTGAGCAACTGAGTGAATGTCAAAGATCTTAAGAGGACTGTATCCCATTTAAAGGATCACTGACAAATTGACATAAATGGGCATACTAGACATATAGAGACGTATATGAATACTGATCTGTTAGTTAAAACACACTGAAACTTAGTTGAAAAATGACTATCACAATGAACTGTTATTGATTGAACTGAAAAACACTGATTTACCTTTTACTGTTATGCCTAATACTTAAGAGATTTACATAAAACAGGAGTTGCGTAAACCTACATTAACTGTTTTTTATATAGTTATAAACAGTTTTATATAATTATGTTAAATACAGAAATGTTTATAAGAGGTTTAAACTTGCTTGGGGGGCATCAGATAAATAACTGTCTCACTGTTATTCTTATTCAGGACTCAAATTGGCACCTTATGGCTGCTACACTGTTTCTGGGCTTCCTATAATTTCACTGCATTTTAAAGCTAAATGTTGCTGTCTGAGGGCTGGAAAAATCACAAAAAGTTTGAGATCCACTGCGCTAGACGGACGTGTATAACTGTTGCTCTCGTGTGTTTTGCATTTATCTGATCAAAAACTATGAAATATTAGTGCAATTTAAAAAACTGTTTTCTAGTTGAATATATTTAGGGCCCGAGCACCGATGTTGTGAGGACCCTTTTGTAATTGCTCAGGCTATTATTATTCTTCTCTGAAATGAATTGCATTTTCGAGGGCCTAAACATGCTCTAACTCATGAAACTTTGCACACGTGTCAGAAGTGGTGAAAATGTACATCTTATATGGCTTTCAGAATTAGGTGTGGCAAAATGGCTCAATAGCGCCACCCACAATTTCATTTAAGCACCGTTTGTGCTATGTTTTTACGTACAAGTATGAAATAATATCAGTACACACATGTAACAGCCCAATACCTACAAAAACAAATCTGAAAACCCTACAGAAGTCGGATATTTTTAATTTTCTCTGTAAAACTTTTGCATTTTTTGCCATTTCCAAATGCTTTATTTTACATTGTGATTTAACGCCTCATTGAGATTTAACCAGATCAACATCAGGTTTGGTCAGTCTAATCTTAAGGCCTTGGTGATGTTCTCGCTGAAGGGTGTGTCGGTGGTGGTTTCGCCATGAAACAGGAAGCTGTTGTAAGTCAGGCATACAATGTCCGATCTGCCCCAAACTTCACATGTTTGATAAGAGTCTACATGCCAATATTCAGTTAGTCATAGCGCCACCTGCTGGCAGAAGGAAATATGGCACATCAAAATGACTTTGCTGTATTTCTCCTATATTTACCCGCTTAAATGAATCTTGCTCACTATTCGCTGTTTGCAGATTTAATTTAAAATTGTAATTTATTCCTGTGATCAAAGCGTAATTTTCAGCATCATTACTCCAGTCTTCAGTGTCACATGATCCTTCAGGAATCATTCTAATATGATGATTTGCAGATCAAGAAAGATTTATTATCAATGCTGAATGTTGTGCTGCTTATTTGATGCATCCATGCTTAATAAAAGTATTAATTTATTTTAAAAAAATCTTACTGACCATAAACTTTTGAACAATAGTGTACATTAAGTGCAGTATACACACGCAGATGCCAAAATGTGCACTATGCAAACAGAGCAGACTGTGGGGCATACTGTATTCCACAATGCAATGCCCTTGATTACAATTGATAAATGTAATGGCAACCACAAATCTCCTTCTTGATTCATTGTATATGATTTCAAAAGGCATTTTTACACAAAATTAGACTACACGGGTAAAATAAGTTTAAATTTTTTTTTTTATGCTGTATACAGTGCATATTGTGTAAAAAGCTGGTATTTCATTCTGAGCATAACCTGCAGTCTGAAATGAGGACCTGGTGCATCTTATCTCTAGCGCCACGATAGTGGAGATTATGATTTTTCATTATAAGTTGAACCAGAGAGGTGTTTTTCTGTCAGCAGAGAACACCACACAGACACCTCAGAGCTGCTAAAACTACACCAGCACATAATTAAAAGAAATAGTACACCCAAAAATGAAAGATCTGTCATCATGTATTCACCTTCATGTTGTTCTAAAGTAATTAAAATCATTTTCTTCTGTGGAAGAGATGTTTTGGAGAATTTCTGACCTGCTTTTTTTCATACAATGGAAGTAGACCGCGATCAGGTAGACATAGTGTGTTCTTGTGTACTATATTCTAATTATGAGAACAGGCTCAAATGTAAGTAATTATTTGAAATTCATTCATATGAATCAGTCACACATCAATATTTGACTGCAGAATGCTGTGAGTTACAAGTCAGAATCCAAAAGAGCTAATAATAATCTTGTATATTGTCTTTCTTTTGTGTTTGCTGCAGGTGGAGAAGACAAATGAAGCGTTATATAAGAAACAGAGTACAGCTGCTTTTAAATCTGCCACTGACAGACTTGTGGGTTCACTGTACGCCAAAGTAAGACACACACAACACTCAAATTTCATCTTTAGACTGTCACTGGGAAGAAAATCACAAATTATATCTCTTTAAAGGTCCCGTTCTTCGTGTTTTTTTGAAGCTTTGATTGTGTTTACAGTGTGCAATATAACATGTGTTCATGTTTCGCGTGTAAAAAAACACAGTATTTTTCACACAATTTACTTATCTGTACACCGCTGTTTTCACTGTCCTAAAAACGGCTGATAAGTTCCTTGTTCTATGAAGTCCCTCCTTCAGAAATAGGTAACGAGTTCTGATTGTGCCAGCGGTTCCCGTGTTGTGATTTGACAGCAGCTTAGCGAACGTGGCACGGTTCCTGTGTTGTGATTCGACAGCAGCTTAGCGCACGTTGCACGGAAAGGTCACGCCTCTTAACGGGAGATGTATGCGCTTAATGATCTCTACAGCGTCCCTGGGAAAGCCAAACAAAGGTGATTTGACTCCGGGATGAAAATAACAGCGTCTCGACGACATGGCAACAAACACAGTCAAACGCAACACTTCCTTTTCTCCACACGACCGTCCTCTTCTCCACGTGGGACAGCAACAAGACCACGCCCCCTTTTTTCACGTTTTCTTGTGGGCGGAGGTTAGTCTGTTCTACTGTTCTACTGACTGACGTAATTAATGAAGGAAGTACCAGGATGTAGTCCAAGCCGGCCGTTCGCTGTAGGCTTTGAAAGGGAACTTCTGTTAAATAAAATATCTCGCTTGGCATTGAACTTTGAGCTTTATAATTTTACAGGTATTATTTATGCTCTAACAGCAACATTACACACTAACTAAAGTTTGAACAATGGGATCACGAAGAACGGGACCTTTAATATCTCAAGTGTTTTTCCTGGATTGCAATGACATGAAATGGAGAGAAGATTTTACTTCTTTTTTTAGGACTTTTAGGACCAAGTCTTATGTTCCTCCTAAGAATAAAACCCCAGTGATCTCCCATGGGTCTCCTCTAACATATCAGAAGAGAACTCATTGTCTCACTGTGCTGAGATCTCAATTAGAACTCAAAACATTTTGAATCACATTTTCTCTCTGAACAAATGATCTAAAGCTGCTCCACATTTGTTTTTTAGCTCTATACTCGGTTACACTTTTCGATAGTCCACTTTAGTTTGTGAGAGTTAAAGGATTAGTTCACTTCAAAATGAATGTCCTGATATTTTACTCACCCCCATCTCATCCAAGATGTTAATGTCTTTCTTTTTTCAGTCGAAAAGAAATTACGTTTTTTGACAAGTTTTTTTTAAAACATTCCAGGATTTTTCTCCACATAATGGACTTCAATGGCAACCAAAATGTTGACGGTCCAAACCAATGCAGTTTCAAAGGCCTTCAGAAGGGCTTCAGAGGCTCTGCACGATCCCAGACGAGGAATAGAGTCTTATCTAGCAAAACCATCAGCCATAAAAAAACCTTTAACCTAAATTGCTCATCTTGCGCTGCTCTGCAACGTGCCAAGGATTGCACAATCATGTTGGAAAGGTCAAGCTAGACGTAGATGGAAGTACCACCACAAGCGAATGTGCGTGGACTAATACAAACGCCCTTTACAAAAAAACACTCCATCTTCAACTTTAAAATTGTCCGACATCGTTGTTTTACCTTTTTTTGCTAAAGGGCATTTGTATCAGTCTTTGCATGTGTGCTTTGTAAACATGGGGGCGGTACTTCTGCCTACGTCTGGCATGACCTTTTCGACGTGATTGCGCAGTCATTGGCCCGTCGCAGAGCAGTGCAAGATAAGCTATTTAGGTTAAAAAGTATATTAATTTTTTTTTTTGTTAATTTTTAAATGACAGATATTTTCGCTAGATAAGACTCTATTCCTCGTCTGGGATCGTGCAGGGCTTCTGAAGGCCTTTGAAACTGCATTGATTTGGACCTTCAACATTTTGGTTGCCATTAAAGTCCATTGTGTGAAGAAAAATCCTGAAATGTTTTCCTCAAAAAACGTTCTTTTAATTTCTTTTCGACTGAAGAAAGACATGAACATCTTGGATGAGATGGGGGTGAGTAAAATATCAGGAAATTTTCATTTTGAATGAACTAATCCTTTAAGGGCAATCCACACTGCACAGACAAACGCCAACAGACAAGTTGGCCGTTGGATTTAGATTTTTATGAAAAATAACTGTCATGTTCAACCTCGAGCACCCACGGGAAAAACACAAAATATTCTCCATTCATTTTAACCAATACAAATAAAAGATTGCAGCTTTCAGACACGACTTTCTTGTTTTATAGTTCATTTGAGGCGATAAATGTCGAGAGTGCATTATTGTAACACGCGTGCATCCATGTAACAAATCTGCTCGCAGGTGAATTTCTTTCACTCTAGCACAACTTACTGGACACGTGCTTTCAAATAATAATAATTAATTTGTTACATTTATATAGCGCTTTTCTAGGCACTCAAAGCGCTTTACATATAGAAGGGGGAATCTCCTCAACCACCACCAATGTGCAGCATCCACCTGGATGATGCGACGGCAGCCATATTGCGCCAGAACGCCCACCACACACCAGCTGATTGGTGGAGAGGAGACAGAGTGATGAAGCCAATCTGTATATATGGGGATGATTAGGAGGCCATGATGGAGAGGGCCAATGGTCAAATTTGGCCAGGATGCCGGGGTTACACCCCTACTCTTTATCGAAGGACATCCTGGGATTTTTAATGACCACAGAGAGTCAGGACCTCGGTTTAACGTCTCATCCGAAGGACGGAATATGGCTCTGCTCTCGCTCAGATTTTTCCAGTGAGCTCTCGTGAATCTCTCCCCGCTCTTTCTCTAGAATTGTCTTCTGATTTGTCCAGAAACCTGCCATTTTCACTACAAGGATAATTTACTAACCACGCCCAGCAACTACATGCAGTCTTTGCAAGGGACTTGCCTCATCAACATGGCAACGGTTTGTGTCCAGGTCAGATTACGCCAGAGTTTGTTGGAAAATCATATCACACTGCTCTGACACTCCAAGACTCAACAAACGGCGATTGAACATGGTGAAAACAAACTCAGACCAATGGCAACAGACGCCGACAGGGGTAACACACTAATCCAACAAACTCCGACAGACTTGTTTGATGGCGTTTGTGCAGTGTGAATTGGCCTTTAGTTGATGAATTCTTGCAAAGAATATAGTTAGTCTAAAGTGGACCATTGAAATACTATATGTCAACTATCGACTCGTATACGATACTTTAAAGACAGGGTTGGCAATTTTTCTTATAAACACTTTCTGTTATACTGGTTGAAACTCTCTTCACACCCTGATAGCAATCAATAATAGAAGTGGTCTAAATATTAAAACATGTACATATACCTTCTGTGGAAGTTTAGGATCAAAAAATGTTCGTCCAATCATTCGGTTTCTATGTCAACACTATCAACGGCGAAATGAATCTGCAGCAGTCAGGTAGTACAATTAAGAGCTCTGGAAGTTGTTAACGTTTATCATTATTGTAATGTTATATACTTTGAGATAGGGATGTGATGGTGAGGAAAGTTTCCCACCGGTTAATTGACGCGTGACATCACCGGTAATACAGGTATCACAGACGGAGGTTTTCGCTAATTCTAAACTGAAAGTAAAATGTGCATGGCCACGAGCTGTGCAAGTGTTTTCCATGAATTCATATGAAAGATGAGCTTCCATAGGAATTTACTGAAAACGTGCCAGTGGACACGCACCGTGGATGACAGTGCGGCTGTAAATGCGTTTTACTTTCGGTTTAGAATTAGTGCCAATTTTGGGGCGGGTTGCTTGAATGGTGTGTTCATTAGCCTATTATTCTTGATGAAAAACGCAACAACAAAACAGTACAAGGACAAACTCACTTAGGCGCTTTTACATTTCGCTTTGAAACCAAATCTTCCGCAATCATCTTGTCAGTCTTTCTTGATAAATGAAATCTGACGGCGGGGATACCACGGTGGGAAAGTGATGTAACTGGTATTGCACTTCAACACCGGTAACACCGCCAACACCGACTATCGCAGCAAGCCTACTTTGAGACATGAGTTAACTGAACGCCGTCTCTCGTGACACTTTGCAGACTCTGCTCTGGCTGTGTGTGTTCATGTGTTTTGGAGGAGGCGTGGCTTCGGAGACGCTCTGATGGGAGGGTGGGATCTTATGCTTTCAAAGCTAGCTTGCTATTACTAGCCCCTCCGAAATTGCCTACCTAGCTTTAAATGAAACTTGTTTTGAGCTGTGAAAGAGAAAAGTCTCAGGGCGTTTCCAGCTCCATGATGTGTAATGACTGGGATTGATGTGTCAGCTCAGTATTCAGAGTCAAACACAGCATGTTGTAGTTCAGATTTGTAGTGTGTATTTGCATAAGCTTGAATTCAATGGGAAAGCCTTGATATTTCGCTCCATGGAGAGTTTAGATTAAATCCTGTCCGTATCTAAAATCAGCAATTATAATTCGCAAGATATGAGAATACGCAGAAGTGTCCGTATGTTGAGAGTGTGTATCATAGAGAGTGTGTGAGTCCGATGCTCTGATGCAGATGCTGAAAATATTTTATTATGAGCTCAGCATCTCGCCTCACGTCTGCTCCGCTCCTTTATTAAGACACATGTCTGCTCCCTCACAAATAACACACAATACACACAGCCGTCTGCGGGAATCTCACCAAATCACATTTTAACCCAAAATCAAAAGCAACACATTTTGAAGGAAACTTAATGAAAAAAAGGAAGCTTAATTTTAGCACCATTATGATGTTTTGCATTGTAACATTATTTTTTATTTGACTTTTTCACTAAATTACCATGATGCATCATTTTTTTTGTAAGGGTCATTATTCTGGTTGACCTTTAACTATTTTAATTATATAGTTGAAGGAATGACTTTATATTTGCAACAGGGTAATGGACTTTTTGTTTTTTCACTGTATTATTATTATATTCTGACACGTGAAGAACTTTGAGATGCATTTTACTGTATGTATGAGAATCTATACAAATAAAATGTATTATTATTATTATTATTAATTTATCATCAATGCATTTCAATTTATTATGCTATTTATTTAAATTAAATTTAACCAATAAATATGTATAAATATTTTAGAATGTAAATAATGCACCTTATTTTTTGCATGACAGCCCTAATGAAAAATAAATATACCAAAATGTATTTTATACATTTATTTTATGCTAAGTATACTACAAATACATTTACATATTTATGTACTTGTGTGTTTATGTACTTATGGAACTATTGTATACTTTAGGCAATATCTTGCATTTAAAGACTGATATTATATACCCTTACTAATAGTGATATTAAAACACAATTAAAATGTGCATTGTGCAATAAAGAAGCACTCCAAGTGAAGTTTAATTATAATATTTATAAGTCTCAGGTGAAATGTCTGTAAATATGATAACAAATTTGTACTACTGTATACTTAGTATGAAATAAATGTATTTTAAATATATTTTGTGTTTAATTGTCATGGCAATGTCACAATACAAAACATCTTCCTAAAAATGATTTACCCATCTAGATGCATCTCTCCAGATTACAGATGTCTATTTACAAATGCAATTATACATATAGCTGGTTAATATTGCAATATGCAAGTACGTCTAAATAACTGGAACGATTCAATAGTTGAATTTCTATGTACAGCCTCTGTAGCATGTCGGCGGTTAACACAACCAAATTAATTTTGACTCGTCATTCATTTTGGGAAAACAAGCAAAATTTGTGTTTGCAATAATGCTCCTACAGCTCGCACACACATATAAGTTCCCCTGGCTCATTTGTACCTGCTGTAAATTCATTGTGCAGATGATGTTTATGATGCTGTGGTTAGTTATTAGATTGCTCTTGGCAGGATACTCCTCCGCCAGGCTCATATAACGTGAGTGAATCTTTTGAGAAGACACACGGCCTCCATCGCTACAGCGAGCCACGGAACGAGAAAGCACGCAAGCGACAGAGTTGCTTCCTGTCTACCGTCCCCAGAGACCCCGCCTTCCTCCAATATGACCCTGAAATCCCAGGTGACTTACGCTTGCTTGAGCTGAGCTCTATGAACGGCATTTGCGGCCTGCTGTTGATTATCTGTACATTACTCATAAGACAGTTTATATTGGATGTCTATGGGGCTTAGCATTCAAGAATAGGAAGCAAACAGTCATTCGGAAGTGTCTTGATTAATTAATTAATATGAAGTGTTTCATTAATAAACTCTGTAGGTCTAGTTCTGTCTTTCCGTTAAATGAGCTTTATTGGCATAACAAAATTGTAAATTTGGAAATGTACAAATTAAAATGTACAAAACGTTTGTTCATTTTCATTGTACTCAAATGCAAAAAAAGTGACCACAATAAAGTGAAATATCAGTAATGTATAATGCAAGGCCGTAACCATGTCTTGAACATTGGGGGTGACAAAGGGGGTGTGTGGGGTGGCGGGGCTTATTGGTTTATTTAGAGGAATTCAATAAATACAGGATTTTAAAGGGACATGCCACTTTTAAAAGAAAGGCTCATTTTCCAACTCCCCTAGAGTTAAACAGTTGAGTTTTCCTATTTAAAACTTGACTCTTCTGTAGTTACATCGTCTACCAAGACCGACAGAAAATGAAAAGTTGCGATTGTCTAGGCCAATATGTCAATAGGAACTATACTCTCATTCCTACGTAATAATCATGAACTTTGCTGCCGTAGAAAATCGCAACTTTTCCTTCAGTCTTAGTACACGATGTTACTACATATGTTTTAAATAGGAAAAATATTGAAACTCTTTTTTTCATTTTTTTGAGCGAGATGCTAACGGTCTAATCAGATTCAATGATCTATGCTAAGCTATGCTAAAAGTGCTACCGCCAGATCCAGAGATCGGCTGAATGGTTTTGAAAACAGTAAAACTCATATTACCCTGATATGTTTAATAAATAATAAATGTATAACTAATACATTTAAAACGTTTCCTGTCATGTCAAATTCAGTTATAATTTACATGAATCATGTAAATAATGGCATATTTTCGCAACATTTCTATCGTAAAACAGTTTAGAACAAATATGAATTGTTTAGCTACTTGCATCTTACGATGCACTCGCATTGGAATTCACATTAACAGTATTCTTTGATTTAATTGGCCGTCTCACTCATTCTGACAGTGATGAGCGCTGTTAGGCTGCTGAGGTAGACCAGTCTACTAAACAGGGCCGGCCCGTGGCATAGGCGGAATAGGAAAATGCTAGGGGCGCCACTCATCTATAGGGGCGCCAAAATGTATTACTGATACTATTTTATTCATATTAATTTGAAATATTACCAAATAAAGCGCAAAAAAGCTTAACTAAGTCCCCGCATCTTCCCGGTCCGCCTCATCAATCTCCCCCGCTGAGCTACTTGAAGTGCGTCAGAAATATAACGCGCGATCAGTTTAACTTATGGAATTTGTTGTGTCGCGCCGCCTCTCTAATACGCATCTAACGTAGACAGGATTGCTTTCATTTTTTAGGGCGCTTGGCCGCTCGCGCCTGGTGTAGACACGGTTAAAGTTGCCTGATTATTTATGACGGATTGTCGAATAGTAGTGTCAAAAAAGACAGAAGCCCTCTGATGCAGGGAAGATAAGGGATACACTGCAAAAAATTATCTTCTTACTTAGTATGTTTGTCTTGTTTCTAGTCTAAATATAAAACAAATTCTTAAATCAAGATGCATTTACTAGATAAGTAAATTTATATTTTGTCTTAAAACAAGCTAAATTATCTGCCAATGGGGTGAGAAAAATAATTTTGTTTCTGATTGAAAGCTTGTTTCTTGTTTCTGTCCCAAACAGAAATAAGATAATTCTTCTCACCCCATTTGGCAGATAATTTTGCTTGTTTTAAGCAAAAACTCACTTCATTTGGATTTTTTCCCCCTAGAAAACAAGTAAAAAAATATAATGTAATTTTACTAGTAAATACATCTTGATTTAAGAATTTTTTGATATTTGGACTGGAAACAAGAAAAAAAAAGCTAAATAAGAAGAGCATTTTTTGCAGTGTAAAGACAGAGGTAGGCTAATGAATGAACAGTTTATCTAAATGCATAGTAGTAAAATACTAATGTTCGCTAATTAATTCCAGTTTTATATATGCAAGCAGCCATTCTGGGTTCTCCAGAGGCCACAGACAGTGTGGTTTTATAAAAAATAAAAATAAAATCATGTAATATCACGATTTAAAATAGCCTAATGTTTTTACTCTACAGTTGTGCAGTTTTAAGGGGACATATGGACATTTTAAAATGTATTTGCCAAAATTAGTAATGATATTTATATACAGGTTTATTTAAAATAACAACATTTTATCTAAATTTCACATTAAATATCTAAATTTCTCTGTTTAATTCATGGTGAAAATATGAATGTGCATATTAGTGGAAGATTGCTGCCATCTACTGGAAAACAAACACTTTTGCTAGTTCTCAATAGTTTGTGCATGAATGCCAGATGCACTCTTGCTATTTTTGTTTAGGCTGTAATGTGGCGTATGCTATTTTTGTATAGTTTATCTATCATCAGCCTTTAAATGTTTTTTAATAATAATAATGTCATGAACATAATGATGGGGTAGAATGGACTGGACATCATATAAAACAACAATAAAAAATAAATAAAAAAAACATCAATGCATTACAAAAATAAAACAGTACCAGTGTTTCCACAACTGAGACTGATAACATGTAGTGCTAAACCTTGATACAAGGGGCACCAAGTAAAATCTTGCCTAGGGCAGCAAATTGGTCAGGGCCGGCCCTGCTACTAAAAATATAACATTTAAAACTTTTTTTATCATCCTAACAACATGCAGAGCGCTGCGTAAGGGAGTGCAGCAGAGCAGCATCAAGAATATAAAATATTGGGCGGGACAATTTGGCCATTTCTAATTAATGGGGGGGACTTGTCCCCCTCAATGTCCATGGGGGTTACAGCCCTGGCATAATGCATACTGTTAAATACTATATTATTATCATTAGTATTCTGATGTGAAATGTATGAGTTTTTAGAGGCAGGCTGTGAAATTATTTCTTTAAGAAATGAGTTTAAAAGCAGAAATGGGAAGCTTGTATTTTTGTCGTTGCATTATAATTGAAGATTTCTTTAAAAGTTGTTTAAATCAACATTAATTTGGGGCTAATATCACAGGCCTAGGAACTTGCTGGTGGAATTTGCTCCATGTAAACAGTGTTTTTAGGAAGTTATATTCAAGTATTCCAGCTAAACTAGTTGTTTCTTATTTATGGTTTCGCAGGTCCGGCTCATTATAGTCCAGATGTTAAATCTGGCCCTAAACTTGCACTGATTGTCTCAAAAGAAGATCGCTTCAAAAGCCCTAAAGACATGACCCCTGGACCCACAGCATATGAGGTATGTACTTCATATATTTATAAAATGCGCATTTGTGTGTGTTTGTGTATATATTTTTGGGGATTTTTCTATTTGTTTTTAAAGCGTTAAATGGTGTAGCCCTGCCGCATTTGTCTGAACTTCTCAGCTACCAACAATCTTCTCAGACTCTCAGATCCTCTGATAAACTTCTGCATATACCTCGCTCTCGCTTGAAGTTTAAGGGGGATCATGCTTTTTTTGGAGCTGGTCCCAGACTATGGAACAGCATACCCCAGGACATTCGATCTGCACCTTCTCTTCCTGCTTTTAAATCACGCCTGAAGACTTTTCTCTGTATTCCTTGGCTTTTGGATTAACTGTATTTTGTGTGTTTTAATGTGCTTTTGTATTGGTTATTTGTTCCTTTGTCTGTCTCTTTTTATTCTCTTAGTCCTTTTTAGTATCTAAACTGACCGTGTGTTTTTGTGTGTGTGTGTGTTGTAGTTGAGTCCAGTTATCATGGACACCGTTCTGAAAGGCACCTTCAACGTGACGCTCCATGATCCTTTGGTTTCCAGCACGAGATCTTTATCTTCACGCAAGTCTTTGAGAAAACCCCCTCCCCACGGCAGTGCCTAACTCGGGTCATAGGTCAGTGACCCCCCACACTATATGTGACACTTATTATGGAGGATTAGTTTCAGTAATTGAGGCGTTCTTGAGGTTTTCAGAGGTCTACTCCACTCGCTAAAGAGACGAGACGAGTCTCTCCTGTCTGTCTTATTAAACTAGCCGCTCTGTTACACACGCACACAGATACGCCAGCATGAGCTCTGATATTATATTCCCTCTGAATGGCTGATTGATCTCTTAAAACCAAAGATGGTCAAATAAAACTTTCAGTGTATTTTCTGATTTACATACACTAATTAGATGATTCATTAATGGCATGCGAGTCTGCTCACTGCATGACGAGTAACAGAAGATTTTGGGAGAGTTTGATGACTAGTGTTGACTGCAGACTTTGAAATCATTTTGAGACATTGTTGAGAAAGTCTAGCAGTTACGTACATGAGCTGATTTGGGCTAAATTCTCCTTTTGCCCTCCATTTGATCTTATTGCTGTATGGAGATACAAAAGAGATCCCATCTGTGCTATTGTCTTTTCTTTACACATTTTTTTTGTTGTTGAATTTATACATAAAACAAAGATTATTGGAGCGTGTTTTACAAGAAAATACTATTTCAGTCTTTCTTAATGTCACATTTAATTCAATGTTACTTGCCATTTCTTTTGAAATTACTTTACTAGCAATTTCTTTTAGCACAAAATAAAACAACATAATTCACTGTAATCTACTATTTTATGTTAATTAAGAAAGTAGCCATCTATGATTTGAACTAAAATGAAACCAGTAACATTAGCAATGTAGAAGTCTCTTAATTAGAGCAATTTAATTGAAGACTATATTATATAAATAATATCTATGAATCTAGTTCTCTCTTTCAGGTTCGGTTTTTAATTTATTGTCATAACAAAACTGTACATTTGGCTAAGTGCTTATACAATCTCATTGTACACAATTTTGCGGCAAAGTAAAATAAATATTAATAAGGGAAAATAAATATTTTTCTTCTGTATCATGTCTTATAGTTTCCTTCTGTATTCTAATTTGTTTTTCAGGTCACACACTTTCAAAAAGACCTCGGCTAAGCCTCTCCTATTAAACACATGCTTCCCAGGAGTTCCTGTCTCACACACACACACACCTCTTTATGGGTGATATATTTCCCAGTGCTCACAGAGAATAAATCAGGATTCTTTAATGGGTTTGATGTTTCAGGGTTTTTGTGCATCATAAATTCTCAGCCCTGCCCACGATAACACAGTGCTAATGTAGAGAGATTTGTAGAGAGATCGTACACACACACACACACACAACATCTTGATATCGTTATACACACCCTTTTAATCTAATTAAGCATTTACACACTCTCGTTATTCAGCAGAGAGAGGGAGGTCGAGGGAGGAAGGACGAGAGACGTCGAAGAAGAGAACGAACGAAAGAAAGAGAGGTTTTAGCTCTTTATTGAACTGACTTGTTTTACATTTGCAAGCTAATTGAATCAGATAAATCACTGTGGCGGCTCTCTCGCCGCACGTGTGTGTTTGTCTTGTGGAGTTTAGGGATGTTAGAGCGTTTTAAAGTCAATGTGAAATCAAAATTGAACCCATTTACTTTCTTAACACACATTCCTGCTCTTATGGCGAGCGATTCATCTGTGCACGTCACCCCAGAGAACAAAAGGCTGTTTATGTTTTTATGTAATATTCCATCAAAAAACTTTTAGATTAACATCACCTAGGTTGTGTGAGCTTATTGGATAGTGTTAACCAGCAGTCGTTCCGGAAGTAAATATCCCATTAAGTTTCTCCATTAGGGAACAGATTTTAATTATGACTTATAAACCTTTGAAGACTGTGAGCTACGAGGTCATTAATCAATGGTTTATGCTTTAGTTGAAGACATCCATTTGCATTATTCCAACTTATTTTTTTATTGTGTTTAACAAGTAAAAATAAAACAGGTGAAAAACTACATTACCCATGATTCTGCAAAGAAGTCAGAGAATCTAAACTTTTAGTTCCACCCACTCCAATGAAGCACAGACGCTTTCAAAATACTTAAATATTTGTATTTATATGCATATTTTGCAATAAACCTAAAATATGTTTCTGTATAATCAACATCTTTAACCCTCTGATACTTTACGCATGGCAGTTAAAAATCACACCAAAAAATTATTTAACTTTAAACGAAATGAATGGACTATATTTTAGTTTGTTAATGTTTTTTTTATTTAATATTTTAATACTAAATAATATTTAAGCCGTATAGTTAGAATCCATTTATTCACTTGTTGAGCATAGACATGAAAATGAAATGTCCAACTTAAACTTAAGTTTGGTTTCTTTAAAAAAAGAAGACACTTGGTAGATTATTGCTGAAGGGAAACGAGTTTTAAACAAGTAAACGTAAAAAAGTTATAGAATTTTACATTTGTTGTTATAAAAAAAAAGCACAAAAATATTATTATTATTATTTTTTTATATGAAATACAGTGGCAAGAAAAAGTATGTGAACTGCGTCCAGAATCTGTGGAAATGTGAATTTGTTTTAACTAAATAAAGGAGATCATACAAAATGCGTTATTTTTTTATTTAGTAATTTTATTTAGACTAAGATATTTTACAGAATGTGTTTTACGTATAGTCCACAAGACAAAAAATAGCTGAATTTATTAAAATAACCCTGTTCAAAAGTTTATGAACCATTGATTCTCAATACTGTGTGCCGTTCCCTGGTTGATCCACGGCTGTTTGTGTGTTTTGTGATGGTTGTTCTTGAGTCCCTTGTTTGTCCTGAGCAGTTAAACTGCCCAATGTTCTTCAGAAAAACCCTCCAGGTCCTGCACATTCTTCAGTTTTCCAGCATCTTTTGCATATTTGAACCCTCTCCAGCAGGGACTGAATGATTTTGAGATCCGTCTTTTCACACTAAGAACAACTGAGGGACTCAAACACAACTACTAAAAAAGGTTGAAACATTCACTGATGCTCCAGAAGGAAACACAATGCATGAAGAGCCGGGGGATAAAACGTATTGACTTTGAAGATCGAGGTAAATTGTACTCAATTTGTCTTCTGGGAAACATGCAAGTGTCTTCTGTTGCTTCTGAAGGGCAGTACTAAATGAAAAAATTTGGACATCTTCATCCTGATCAAAAGTTTTCACCCCCCCCTTTTCCTTCTGGAGCATCAGTGAACGTTTCAACCTTTTTTTTTTCTTTTTTTTTTTGTAGTTGTGTTTGAGTCCCTCAGTTGTCCTCAATGTGAAACGATGGATCTCAAAATCATTCAGTCCCTGCTGGAGAGGGTTCAAATATGCAGAAGATGCTGGAAAACTGAAGAATGTGCAGGACCTGGAGGGTTTTCCTGAAGAACATTGGGCAGTTTAACTGCTCAGGACAAACAAGGGACTCAAGAACAACCATCACAAAACACACAAACAGCCGTGGATCAACCAGGGAACGGCACACAGTATTGAGAATCAATGGTTCATAAACTTTTGAACGGGTTATTTTAAAGCTACACTGTGTAACTTTTTTAGTTTATTCTTCGCTAAAAACACTTAGTTCTTTCAAAAATATATGTGCTCATTAATGTATATTTACTTCTTTCAAGTAATAAAGTATTCTCGTAAGTTTATAATATGCCATTGAAAATACATACGGGTAAGGGGTTCGAATGGGGGTCGCCATGTTGCCCCTCCATCTTGAAAGTACATTAGCCAAAGAGGGACATACCCGTAAATTCAAGCTTCGCCTTTTGTGTTTTAACACTCTGTAACGAGTAGGAAAATAGTGTGGCCCCTTTAAGAGCGTTCGCCCCGGTTGGAGCGCCTGCGTTCTGTGTGTGTGTGTGCACTGCGCCTCGAGCTCCCATGTGTGCGGATTATTTTCTGTCTTCTGTTGCTAACATTCATTTATTTTTGTTTTGTTGGGTAATGCTGTGGACGGAAGTGGAGTTTGTGCCGGACTCTTGTGGGGGGTTCCGCGGGGAATAAAGTGCGGGCTGTTTGATGTCAATCGCCGTTGAGTTGCGTTGAGTGAGCTATCCGTATTTTTCACCCGGACACACGCTTTACAACTCGATGGCGAATGTGAAGAGGGGGATTGCTGGATCGAACTGGAAGCCATGTTAATCTTGGACTAAATCGGCCACCGTAGGAGTTAAAACGAAATCGGGAGGAAAAGAAACTAATATTTACTGGATGGTCATATACCCTTCCACCGCTAGATGGGGGAAAATATCACACAGTGTAGCTTTAATAAATTCAGCTATTTTTTGTCTTGTGGACTATATGTAAACATTTTTTTTCTGTAAAATATCTTATTCAGGACTGCACTAAATACAAAATAACATGCATTTTGTATGATCTCTTCCATTTAGTTAAAATGATTCACTTTTAAACAGATTCTGCAAGTGGTTCACATACTTTTTCTTGCCACTGTATATATGTTCCTAAACATTTTTTTACTCTAAAACTGAGAGAAAATCAAAGCCATAAAAATAATAAATCTAAACAAGTTGTGTACAAAATTAGCTTGAAGTACGAATTTATTATGGGAGCAGTACCAAAAATTAATTTCCACTCGATGAAATTTGTCTTCCATTCATTTCCACTCATTTTTGACCGTGAGGAGTACAAGTGTGACTATTTAACCTTTTTGAATCATGTCCATGATTTTTTGTCTTTGGTGTTCACATAGGAAACCCAATGCCCATTTCATTCCTTCAAGTACACAGTCTTGTACCTTTTTTGTCTGATTTTCAAATATTTTTTGCTTCAAATTAACGTCTGTAATGTTGTGTGATTCACCTCATAGCTGGCTGGTTTCAGTTCATGACTTTTTAAAAATCTCTATATGGGAAAAATGAATGGGAAAAAACTTCCAGGACCAACACCATGAAAAAAAGTGAGCGGGCACTGTTGCACTGTAGCTAAATGGCTATTTACCAATAGTTTTTTAGTGTTGTTGTAGGCGATGCAGCCCTTTGCTAATTATTAACAGTCATTTTAATGCAGTTTGACAGTAATCTAATAATAGCATATCATTGAGAAAGATCTCCCGCAGTTAACTGCAACCTCACATTCTGATATGAAAAACCCACCTGAAATCGCATACTCTTTAGTAGGTTCTTATTTTGAATAAGTATTACTTCACAACCGCTAAAAAGAAATGAGTGTGTGTGTAGTATAAATGTAATCTACATCTGCCACGTTGTCATTATCATGTGACCTACCAGCGTCAGTTGTGTCACTTCACCTCCATTCACAAATCCTCTCCCGTGGCCTCATGGGATAGTAAAGTGTCCATCGTATGCACACTTCAGGATCTCGCTGGAAGTAGTATGTCATCCGGGGACTTTTTGTCTCCTCGTGTATTCAGACATACTTCTTTTGTCACACACTGTTTTCATTTCATATCCTCCTGGGACCCAGAAAAAAAAAGTTTTTTGAATTTAGTTTTTTTTTTCTTCATTACATTGTTTAGAGCATAAGAAACAAATGGAAAAAAACATTTTTTAAAAATGATATTTTATTCATATGTTATGATATGTCCTCTGTAGTTGACAGCAGGACTCAGTTGTTAAACAAATTAAATGACATGAAATTGCATGTATAGGCAAAAACAATGGGATTTATTTTTAATTCACCAATCAATTTTTAGGTTTCAGGTTTTTTTTTAAACAAACTTTATTTAAAGATGATTCTGAACTATGTTATGAAAGATATAATGAAATGCATTCATATACCATTTTACTTTAAATATGTGGGTAAAATGACAATACTTGGATTTTCCCATTCAATACAATGTATCTATTCACTGCATCTAATTTGCATATTAATGTGTTCTTGGTGCAACATGTAATGAAAAAAGAAGTGTAATAATGGGAGGAATAAATGGCAACATTTTCATAATAATATCTAATATTTCATAGGAATATTGATATGTAATTTCTTTCCCAGTTCACTTGTTGTGTCTCCAAAATGCCTGATAAACATGATTTAAGTCTCCACTACAGTGGTCATTTATGAAATCAATGCCCTGTTCTGTAACAGAAAGTCATATTTTGATTAGAAACCCCATAACATTTTCCTGAGATGTTGATTTATAACAAACTATTTGAAAGTTAATCAGATTTAAATTATAATTAAAAAATATGATCATATTTCCATAAGAGTGCTAAACATTAATGTCAGCCGTTTTTAAAGACCAAGAAGAAGTTGTTGTCCTGGTGAAACCTCCAAACATTTGGTATCCCTGCAAAGCCCCGAATGTGCTCTTTACAGGACATCCCGACTGAGACATGTGACATGTATGATGTCAGAGAAATTCACTAAAATATAATGTCGTCCCAGGAGGCTATAGTAGGGAAGTATGCAATTGAAGACGCAGCCTATATGATTTACAACAACCCCTGAAAGCTTCAAATAACCATGGCAACCTAAAAATAGTCCGTTTGGTTCAATGTGCGACAGGACTTTTACTGCAGTGAACTCAATTCCAGCTCTCTGTAAGCATATGTTAATGATTATGAGTGGGAGAATGTGTGATAGTTTGCTCTCGGTGGACTTATAGAAAAGGGCGCTGAAGACTTTTAAAGGTAAACACCATATTGCAAGATGTGTTAATTGGGGAGTTAATTGTCGTTCAGATGTCTTAATTAGTCATTAAGCCAAGCTGTTCCTCCTGCTGAGGTCTGGTTGGCCCCGTGCCCACGACTCTCCCACGGAGGACCAGAACTTCTGCTTCTCCATTATCGTCTTAATGTTGAAGAACTTCCGTCTCTCTCAAACGCACCCCGAGGAGCATTTGATGGCTCAGATGTTGCTCTTTTATAATCATTCTAAATGTATTAATTATTGTTTATAGTATAAATAATGTATCTAATTATTTTGCACTGCACACACATTTAATTTAATTGTAAAGTGAAATTCTTCCGTGAAATTTAAGGAAAGACGAAAAGATGAGATGCAACGAGGTGATCATTTTGACTTTTAACTGATATTTATTAAGAGACAAAAAGCTGTTTTTGTATTATATATTATTTATTAATATTTTGAATTAGCTTTTATTTTTATATTTTAATAAAAAAATGTAGCTTTTTATCAGTTTTTTTATATTTCTATATAGATTTAGGTTTTAGTTTAGTTTGTTTTTTACTTTTAGTCAAGTTTTTCCATCTAATATTTATATTTTCATTTTATTTCAATTACTAAAAATTATTTTTAAGTTTTAGTTAACAATATCAACAATGAAAGAGTCGATTGTTATAATAAAGTAAAAAATTGGTGTCTAAGATGTTTTTGAAAGTAGTCTCTTCTGCTCACCAAGGCTGCATTTATTTAATCCAAAATACAGCAAAAACGGTAATATTGTGAAATATTATTACAATTTAAAATAACTGTTTTCAATTTGAATATATTGAAAAATGTAATTTATTTTTGTGATCAAAGCTGAATTTTCAGCATCATAACTCCAGTCTTCAGTGTCACATGATCCTTCAGAAATCAATATGATGATTTACTGCTCAATTATTCATATATATACATATATAATTATTATTTTTTTAAACATAAATCTTTTGTAACATTATGTTTTGATCAATTTAATACATCCTTGCTGAATAAAAGTAGTAATTTAAATGATTAAATTAAAGTTTTATTATTAAAATAATTTAAATTTAAACGTTAAAAAAAACAACAACAACTTATGTACCCCAAACTTTTGAGTGGTAGTGTATCACGGTTTCCACAAAAATATTAATCAGCAAAAAACAGTTTTTGACATTAATAATATAAGAAGAAATGTCTCTTGAACACCAAATATTAGAATGATTTCTGAAGGATCATCTGACAAAGACTGGAGTATTGAATTGTAATTTTAAATTGTAATAATATTGCACAATATTGCAGTTTGTACTGTATTTTGATCAAATAAACACAGCCCCATGAGCATAAGAGACTTCTTTCAAAAACATTATAAAATCCTACCGACCCCAAAACCTTTGAACAGTGGCCTAGATCTATAAAATGAATGTTAATAGCAGCTCATTTTATATCTCACAATTCACAAGACTTTTTTTTCTCGCAATTCTGAGGAAATAACTCTTAAGAAAAGTCTCAATTGTGAGATGATAAGTTGCTTTGAACTTTTATTATTCTTCTGTGGCTGAAACAAGCTTCCATACAAATGACTAACTAAGAAATATAGCTAGCAAACGGCATTAAATCCACACGCAGAGACCCATAAGCGAGCACCTCTGTGGTAACAGAAGAGAAGGGAGGGCCGTGGGGTGTTTAGTGGGACGGGGCTTGTGTTATCAGTCCCTCACACTCCCTCCTACTCCAGCAGGGGGTATAATGATCCTCATGCACATATAATCATGAGACTCCAGTAAGCATGCTTAAATACACCCTCTGCTATCATCACAGAGAGCAGGTAGTAGAACAGACACAGAGAGAGAGAGAGAGAGAGACCTATAGGGTCAGCGGTCCTGTGATTAGACTTTTATCTGCGCGCTCATCGTTTCTGTGAGAGAACGGCCCCAATCTCAAGTTTAATTGAGTTGAATGTTGTTATCGGAGTCGGGCTGCAGTATTGAGCTCTCTTTCTCCCTCTCCGTCTGTGTCTCAGAGGGAGATGTGTTTTATTCCTCTCGCTCTTACTCCAGGCAGGAGGCTGCTTTATATGGAAATAGGCTGCAGAACGAGAGTTCATACGGAGAAGAAAGCTCAAAGTACTCAGAATGTCACACTCATTTCTCTTTTTGCATTTTTTCCCTATGCTTTCTCGTCTTGCAGTTTCTAAATAATGCACTTAATGTTTGCTGTTCTGTTTGGTGTCTTTGAATGAAAGAACCAAATAACGTGCAATAAGACACTGGCTGTGCGAGGAAGGGAAAACTACTGTTTTGTAAAATAGCAGTGAGAAACGGTATGCAGCAAGAGAAAAAAGATAACAAGAGAAAAAAGATCTACACTGCATTCAATTTGGGAATCATTTTGGCTATTTTGCATGCTTAAAGTCCCACTGAAGTGCCTTGAAATGCACAGCATTATTCAATGTATTGATCAGCTCTTCCCCTTTTTATAAACAGCGTTTCCTTTTTTCAATCACAGCTCGTTTTGGTCATTATGATGATTTTTCACAAATTGGATCCAAATTCATTTTCACGGATTAGATCAAATCTTGAAAATGGGTTGTTCAAAAGAAAAAAGGATTCTGAAATCAGATTAGATCACAAAATCCAAAGTTTTGATCTGGATCAAATCATCCGTTTGTGTTGTGTCAAAACTTTTTAATAAGATTGGGACAGCTTTGATCCAAACAATTAGGATTATTCTGATCCCAGCAAAAGGGTGGATTAAAACTGGTCAAAAAAACAACTGCTCGCCTTCACAATTCATTCACACAGACACATAAAACATGCAGGATTCATATTTAAATATTATTTTTGCCGTTTAATATACACATACACTAGTAGTCCATATCGCGATTTGATTGAAGTGTGCCGACTTGCATTGGATTTATTCATCCAAAATTTGACAAATTCCGTGTTAAACAGTACATTCCATTTTTATGACTGGATTCCGCGTCTCCGTCTGCACGAGCATTGTACCATTTCATTTGAGAGAAACTATCTTCATAACATATACTCACAGAAAAATGTCTTCAAGGCAACCAGTCAAAATAAAAGTTTGGACAGTATAGCGTAGCCTATGCCTTAATGTCCATCCATCCATCCATCCATCCATCTTCTTCCGCTTTATCCGGGGCCGGGTCGCGGGGGCAGCAGTCTAAGCAGAGATGCCCAGACTTCCCTCTCCCTAGACACTTCCTCTAGCTCTTCCGGGGGGACACCGAGGCGTTCCAAGGCCAGCCGGGAGACATAGTCCCTCCAGCGTGTCCTTGGTCTTCCCCGGGGCCACCTTCCCGGGAAGGCGTTCAGGAGGCATCCGGAACAGATGCCCGAGCCACCTCAGCTGTCCCCTCTCGATGTGGAGGAGCAGCGGCTCTACTCCGAGTTCCTCCCGAGGGACTGAGCTTCTCACCCTATCTCTAAGGGAGCGCCCAGCCACCCTGCGGAGAAAGCTCATTTCGGCCGCCTGTATCCGGGATCTTGTCCTTTCGGTCATGACCCAAAGCTCATGACCATAGGTGAGAGTAGGAACGTAGATTGACCGGTAAATCGAGAGCGTCGCCTTACGGCTTAGCTCTTTCTTCACCACAACAGACCGGTACATCGACCGCATTACTGCAGAAGCTGCACCGATCCGTCTATCAATCTCCCGTTCCATCCTCCCCTCACTCGTGAACTAGACCCCTAGATACTTGAACTCCTCCACTTGAGGCAGGAACTCTCCACCAACCTGAAGTGGGCAAGCCACCCTTTTCCGACTGAGGACCATGGCCTCGGATTTGGAGGTGCTGATCCCCATCCCAGCCGCTTCACACTCGGCTGCAAACCGTCCCAGTGCATGCTGAAGGTCCTGGTTAGAAGGGGCCAACACGACAACGTCATCCGCAAAGAGCAGAGACGAAACCGTGTGGTCCCCAAACCTGACACCCTCCGGCCCTTGGCTGCGCCTAGAAATTCTGTCCATAAAAATTATGAACAGAACCGGCGACAAAGGGCAGCCCTGCCAGAGTCCAACATGCACCGGGAACAAGTCTGACTTACTGCCGGCAATGCGGACCAAACTCCTGCTCCGGTCATACAGGGACCGGACAGCCCTCAGCAAAGGACCCCGGACCCCATATTCCCCGAGCATGCCTTAATGTAATAATTTTAAAAGTATAGGCTAAGCCTAAACCTCTGTTGTGTACCACTTTGAATGTACACAAATTAAAGGATTTGTTTAATTTTAAATTGGAATAAAAGATACATGTTGTATGCCTTAATTAGATTACCAGAAAAATTGTAATACATAAATCAAATAAATATATATTTTGTTAAACTTTTTATACATTTCTGTTAAATTAAACAAGTTTCATGATTTCTATTAATTAGACATGCTTTTTGGTTAATACAATTTAATATAACCATCCAGAATCAAAAAATTAAATAAAATAAAAAAAGGAATCTGGAATTTATTTTTCTGGAATTTGGAAAAAATAAATAAAACTGATTTCATAGGGCTCTACAAATGAACATATCATGCATCTGAAGTTATAATTAAATACGAAGCAACAGTGAGTATTATGTATATTGTTTTAAATGGCCATGCACAGTTACTTTCCACACAGACATTTTTGGTTGAAATAATTATTATGTGTGTAATAATTTCCTTCAGTCTAATTTAAATTTGTGGGGGTGGAGGGGTCCTGCAGCAGCAATCATCACAACAGTGAAAATAATCTCAAGGTTGTAAATGTGCAATTGTATAGGGCCCTATTCCTGTATTTTGCCTGGGGCCCCCAAATGACTAAGTCCGCCCCTGCCTGTTTTTATAGCATCAAATAACTAACTACAACCTAACTTATTTAAAAGACGAACACTTGAAATTATATCAGTGTGATAAAATGGCCTAAAATGACAGAAACCTCATTTGATTGTTTAGTTTGTCTCGCATCCATTAGAATACATGTAGGGGCAGGGGTTATGAGCTATACTGGGACCAACCACCTGGAGGCGATCGAGGTGCATTGGCTTCAGTTTTTAACAGGAATGCTGCAGGCTTGCCTCATACTCATGACCGGAAAAGCATAAGTGGCGCCGGCGACTGTGGCATAATAAAAGTCCCGCTGCTCGAGAGGCATGTGTTCTGCTCTTCTTGTTAACAATCGCTCCAGCGGCCTTGCTCAGCTCCACAACAATCGCTCCTGCATCTGCTTCATACTACAGTAATGCTAATAATCACCTCCATGAACATTATTTCTGCCCGAGTCCTATCCCGATTCTATTCCACCGGCTGTGAGGTGAAGACCACATGTCCCAAGATTCTGCGCTCAAACTTGGCGTCATCGAACTACGCCTTTGTTTTGAATAGGCGACCTCTAGCGGACGGAAAAGTTACATAGTGCAGTTTTAATTTAAAGTGTATTTTATCACTGTTTGTAAACTACATTGGCACAGTCATACGAGATGAACCAGTTAAAAGTTGTTTGCGAGCGAAAGCAAAGTTTCTACACACAACTTTTCTGAGAGAATGCAAAAGCATTAAAATATAGGTGTTAAATAAAATAGGTGTGTTTTAATTGGGGTCGGAGCTAAACTCTTCAGGACAGCGGCCCTCCAGGACTGAAACCCCTGCTTTAGGGGCTCCATAGAGCACTAGTAATCCAGATTTGGTCTTCTGAAAAAGTGTGTAACTAGATCAGGGTGATCCAATCCCATTTTTCTTTGAATAACCGGCACATAAGTAAAATAGATTGCCTGATCCTGGATAGCAAGACAAGAGATTTCCAAATCCAAATCATTCTGATCCCTATTAAACTTATAGAACAACTGGCCCTGAAATCTAAATTTAGGCTAACAAACTACAACACGGTTACATGACTTCAACGTCACCACCACTAAACTTCTGACAACTTTTAAAAATCTTTATGTAAACTGCTTAGATTACAGTAGTTTGCAAGAGCACTACTATAAACACAATGAGGCTGTGAAAGCAACTAGATGCGTTTTCCTGCTCAGTGTAGCCACTGTAGTCTTATGTAGCCAGTTGTAAGCAACCGACTTTTTCCAAGACGTGCAAAAGTAAAAAAATTTAAAATAATAATAATCAAGAGTGAGGTTTTACTGATGTATTTTATGTCATGGAAAAAAAAAAACATGACTATCTTGAGCTTGTGTTCAACACAGATTTTATTTCAGGCATTTAGAGGGATAGTTCACCCAAAAATGCAAATTTTATCATTTACTCACCCTCGTGTTGTTTTGTTTCTTTCTTCACAAAAGAAGACATTTTGCAGAATGCTGGTAACCAGTTGACAGTAGCCATTGACTATCATAGTTTATCCCATAGTTTTCCCTGCTATCAGTGGTTTAAATGTGAATAAATGCCTAAATTCAATCTGTTCATCATATAAAGCGATCGAGTCTCTTCAGAAAATCTGGACAAAACCGCTCAATTCGTGTGGATTCGTTTTACGATCTCTTTATGAACTTTTTGAAGCGTTAAACTGGTAGTTGCATAGCTGTCAATGGAGGATCAGAAAGCTCTCAGATTTCATCAAAAATATCTTCATTTGTGCTCCAAAGATGAACGAAAGTCTTACGGGTTTGGAACAACATGAGGGCGAGTAATTAATGACAGAATTTTCATTTTTGGGTGAACTATCCCTTTAAGAGACAGGATTCTGTGTGTCTGACTTGGATCAGAGTTGTCCAAGTGCAAATAAGGCCCGTTCACACACAAAGAACTATAACGTTTTAATAAAGGGAAGTCCACACCACAAATCAAGCATTCTGCGTTAGTTCAGGCCATGTAGTTCATTAGGCCATGTAGTCAAGCTCCGCTATCAGCTGATTGGAAAAATTCCAACCCTGCCCGTATCAGCTGATCTGATTCCTATGCACACAATTCACAGTTCGCCCCCTTTAGTTACCGTTGCTATATCTGACAAGCCGCACTCTCACACCACACATCAAGTTCTCACGTGGTGAAAAACACATCGCAGAGCAAAGAGGACACTGACAGACAGGACAGAGCAGGTTACTTTTAATATGAAACAAAGTCTCAACTCTAAAATGTTGTAATTTTTTAAAGAAATGTAAACAATAAATACCGTTTTGTGGCTCTTTAATGTGTGGTGACAGGTCGCTGTAACGAGAGATCAGTTAAAGCTGCTTGTGAACCGATCATCTCTTCCTTCTAGTTCATTTATAGTATCAAATAAACATGAACTTAATGGGGCAGGTCAGATACCTGTGTCTCTTCTTTTATACACCTATCCTTCTCAATGTTTCTTTTTATTACTTCCATAACCTGAATAATTAAGTCATAACCATTTTCTACATTTGATAAATCAGTTCACCTATAACCTCTCTATATTTAATGAGTATATATATATATTTGCTGTGTGCTTGTGGAAACACATATCTTTAGGTGCTGCTCTGATGTCTGTGTTAAACGTGCTGTGCTGACAGGCGAATGTCCTTGGTGTGTGTGTGTGTGTGTGTCAACACCCCGGGAGAACCCCTCTGCATGTGTTGTGCTATATGTCTTCCTAAAGTGACCTTAGGGTCATTGGATGTCAGGTCTACGTGACTTCTTAGGGACCCAGAGAAACTGTACCTCTTTTATGCCTTTCTTACTAAATAGAATAAATTCACTTCTGTACTAAGATGATGTATCAGCATGTGCCTTGTTGATAGTTAGTTAAGATGTTCTCAACCTTGAGGAAACTGTTATTCTCTGGAGCTTTTGTGTATGTGCGTTGCATGATCTGTGCAGATTCAGTGTTGGAGATGGACTTTTCTGCAGACGATGCCAGACCTGGAGACGCCTTTATGTGACCACTTGCGTCATTTGTGATCTAAATCTAGGACTGGGCGACAACTAGTCTACGCATTTTTAGTGATATGTGCTCCTATCTGTCTGCATGTGGAAAGTTGCTTACATTGCATGTGTTAGAGCCAATCAGAATCATTCCACATGACAATAATGACGGGGTTAGACCTTGAAAACAGTATAACTGTTCAGAAATTGTATGTACGTTAGGCGGAGGCGGGGAGACTCTTAGAGGGAGCGCGGCCTACAAACTCCTTGTGAGCTGGCTTCTGCTGATGAAACTGCAAACTATTCTTCAGTAAATTTTTCTTTAATTAATCTAACTCCTGACTCTTGGTCTTCATTTTTCACTACTGGTCCTGGGTCCTAAGCTGTTACCCCAACAAACTTCAGAAGGAATGTTGTTTCAACCGCGGAAAGACGTCAGTACACACCGTTTTTCAAGTTCAAGTCCACTGACTTTAATCTACGAACTCTCTTGACTGCTTTGTCGGACAAAAATGGCGGATTCGGCAAATGGTGGATTATGATTGGTCAGATCGCCTGTCAATCAAACTCCAGGCGAAGGGTGAATTGGCAACTCTCAAACAGGGCGCCTTACTTAAGCGCAGATTAAGTTCAGTCTGCCTGCTTGGTTGCTTCCACTGCACGCTGCTTTGCAACCCAGCTCCTCCTTAAATTGTGTTTAACTTAATCAATGTCATTCTGTTGTCATTGATGCATGCTCTGTTCTCAATGGGGGATTTACACTGCCGTCCCAGTTTGAAAAAAATGAGAGGTTGTCCCCAGAAGCTGCTGCTGTTCCCTGTCTTGGCTCTTCATGGAGCTCATGAAAAGGACAGGGAATTTAGAACAGAGCCATATCGGCAAATATAAAATTAGCTAAATATACCAATAAACAAGTTGACTAAAAGTTTGTCTATGGTGTTTTGACTTAAGTGGACCTGACTGAACTGTAACAATGGTGAAACGGAGGAACGATATTGTAGAAATCACTTTCAGAACGATTTTATTCCCAGCTGATGAACGATAAAAACATTGACTGCCAATGATCCTTGAACAACATTCCTGATGGAAAATATACTGCTAACCGTATCCATAACCTTTTCCCAAACTCACTGATGTAGAAGCACACCCTGGTTGTAAGCCAAAACTTGTCCCTCAAATCCCGATTGGTTGATTGGAATGTTGTTCCAGGATCATTAAAAATGTTGATCATGTACTTGCTCCCACATACTTCCTCATGTACAGGAACATGTACTTGGTAGAATCCTGTTCACCTTATTGTGCGTTGAGGTGGAAGCTAATAGGCCTATAGTTATCATTTTTGTTGTGAATGTGCCTTAAGCAGTGATAATGACCCTGACATGGGACACATTGCCAGATCTATCCCTCTAACACAGCACAAGGCCAAGGTCCATGTGTCAGCCAGCTGGCTCGTCTCTTCTGGCCTGTGGTCCGACAACCCTGGAGAACGGCGACGACACCGCATGAGAAGTGACTAACAGATACAGTAGGCGACTCTTCCTGGCAGTTCACCAAAAACGTTACGAAAAAGCTACTTGGATCCTATTATGTGAGTGTTTTGAAAGTCTGCTAGTTCATTTTTTCTTATATCCGTCTCTCTTAGAAAGTGATGTTGGTGTTAAATTGTGTGTTAGATTTTCTCCAGGATATTACAGATGCGTGTTCTCATGTTTCAGATGTAGATTGTCAAAAAGCATCTGCTCACATGAATTACAGGACGAGGAGGACATGTTCCTGGATCAACATGCTTTGTAAACAGAAGAAATTGGAGGAATTTGAATGGATAGTGTAATCAGAAGTGACAATTATGCTACAGTATTTACAGTTCCGTCCATGGATATCTAGTTAACTTTCTTCAAATGAGCAATTGAAAGGATATTCTTCTGTCTCCTCAAATGAGCTTATCTTTTCACAAACTCACCATTTTTGAGTCCATGATTTAGTGCGGTTGTGAGTCAAGTGTGTTTAGATAAGGATGTTGATCCAGGAACTCGTCCTACATCACCCAGATAAACACAAGCTCAGTGAAGGTGAAAAGTTTGTCGAGTGGACAGATGGATGAGCCGTCTGAACCCTGCTCCAGTGTGCCTGATTAAACCTCCCTGATCTGCTCCCTTACCTCCTGATTACTGTTCACTCACTTCCTGCTGAGAGAGGAAGTGACACAATCTGTCAGACGCAGCGGTGCACAGCGAGCATGCTCAGTGTGAATTGTCAACCGCCTGCCGTATGACTTACCTGAGATCAGAAGTGTAAAACAACATAGAAACTAGATGTGCATTTGCTGAAGGATACAGCGGAGTTTGCAAGGCAGCAAATGAATCATTTTTAAGTTTTAGGAACAACATTTTAGGTCAGTTCTGTGTAAGTGAAATGTCACTACACTCAATAGGGCTTGGTGAGATATTGTATATTCACAATATATATTAACAGTGATTTTCCTGTTGAGATCAAATGAAGCAACACCATGATGATTTTGTGCATGATTTATTTGGCTATTAAGGGCCAGAGCTCCCACTCAGCTAACACGGCCATGGCAGCTATGGGGGCATATACATAAAGAGTGTCTTTGTGCCTCTTAACAGACACAAAATGCAATTAAAATGTCTGTCCAACATGAACAGGGCCCTTACATGACAACGAGATGCGTTTAGCAACTTAGCCATTGTTTAAACATTGTTAATTTTACAGGTATTATTTATGCTCTAACAGCAACATTACACACTAACTAAAGTTTGAACAGTGGGATCACGAAGAACGGGACCTTTAAACTCACCGATATAGTGTTTTAGACGGCAAGCTGTAGTCTCGCGCTGAGAACTCCGCTGTATCCGGTAAAATGTTAATAGTCCAGGGGGGAGGAGCCATTTACGAACCATTTCTTCTTCACTTGTGAGCCGATCATCACTCTTCACACACACGATGCTCCTCCCCCCTGGACTATTTACATTTTACCGGCTACAACTGAGTTCCCACGGGACTTCAGCGCGAGACTACTGCTTGCCGTCTAAAACACTATCTCGGTGAGTTTAAAGGTCCCGTTCTTCGTGATCCCACTGTTCAAACTTTAGTTAGTGTGTAATGTTGCTGTTAGAGCATAAATAATACCTGTAAAATTATAAAGCTCAAAGTTCAATGCCAAGCGAGATATTTTATTTAACAGAAGTTCCCTTTCAAAGCCTACAGCGAACGGCTGGCTTGGACTACATCCTGGTACTTCCTTCATAAATGACGTCAGTAGAACAGTAGAACAGACTAACCTCCGCCCACAAGAATACGCGGAAAAAGGGGGCGCGGTCTTGTTGCTGTCCCACGTGGAGAAGAGGAAGTGTCGCGTGGAGAAAAGGAATTGTTGCGTTTGAGTGTGTTTGTCGCCATGTCGTCGAGACACTGTTATTTTCATCCCGGAGTCAAATCACCTTTGTTTGGCTTTCCCAGGGACGCTGTAGAGATCATTAAGCGCATATATCTCCCGTTAAGAGGCGTGACCTTTCCACGTGCGCTAAGCTGCGGTCAAATCACAACACGGGAACCGCTGGCACAATCAGAACTGGTTACGTATTTCTGAAGGAGGGACTTCATAGAATAAAGGAAGTCATCAGCCGTTTTTAGGACAGTGAAAACAGCGGTATACAGATAAGTAAATTGTGTTAAAAATACTGTTTGTTTTTTTACACGCGAAACATGAACACATGTTATATTACACACTGTAAACACAATCAAAGCTTCAAAAAAACACGAAGAACGGGACCTTTAAACAATGGCTAAGTTGCTAAACGCATCTGGTTGTCATGTAAGGGCCCTGTTCATGTTGGACAGACATTTTAATTGCATTTTGTGTCTGTTAAAGCAGCACTAGGTAGGTTTTGCTCTCGGGGTCCCCCTACAGTTGGGAAACAGTATTGTCCTCTACTACGGTCGTAAACTCTGTCATCCTTGGGGATGCATCGCACGTGCATTTGTTGACATGACGCATGCGCGAGAATATGACGTAGCGCCGGCGTTCGGGAATCCATGAAATGCACACTTTAGTCCCATTTTGAGCACTACGCCGAGACCTAAAGCACGATCAATGTAGAATTCAACAGCTTAGATACGGCGCGTCTTCCTCTGCTTGTAAACACATCTCCTCCTCGCTTCTGGGTTGTGTCCGAACGCCGGATCTGCGTAATATTCTCGCGCATGCGTCGTGGTGCTTCATGAGTTCACGGCAGAGGCCAAAGTTCATGTTGAATAAAGTCGTTATTTTGATTTTTTTTTGCGCACAAAAACTATTGTCGTCGCTTTGTAAAATTATTGTAGAGCCACTGTTGTGAGATGGACTTTGTAATGACGTTTTTAGTGCCTTTTATGGGTCTTGTGAGTGTAAATGTACTGAATCCCTATGGAGGGCTTGCTGAGGCCTTTCTCAGCCATCAGCTTTCAACAAAAATATCTTCATTTGTGTTCCGAAGATGAACGGAGGTCTTACGGGTGTCGAACGACATGAGGGTGAGTAATTAATGACATAATTTTCATTTTTGGGTGAACTAACCCTTTAAGGAAGTGGGGGTGATGGTGGAAGTGACGTATATGCCGTAAAGCATTTTGAAGTTCTTTTTTTCCTCGGGTTACTACCCGAAACCCGAAGTTTAAAAGTACGATTAAAAACGATACAGACCCCGTCAGGCTATGGCAGACGTGCCATTCAACCTATTGTAAGTCAATGTATCATCACAAGAGTCTTGAAAATATATTATGAAGGTTGAAAAGTTACCTAGTGCTGCTTTAAGAGACACTCTTTATGTATATGCCCCCATAGCTGCCGTGTTAGCTGAGTGGGAGCTCTGAGCATTAACTGTAACAGCTCCGTGTTGCAAGCACCAATCCGGTTCGTTTTTTTTCTATAGACAGTACTCACAAAGGTATAACGATCAAGATTAACTTAAAAATTCACCGGAGTTCTCCTTTAAACCAGACGCTAATTTGCGCTGCTCTTGGTAGATCGTGTTGGTCATTATGGAAATGATCCGGCTGTGTCTGTGTTCTTTCATTTGCTCGTCGTCAGTAGATCACACGCTGAACTTTACACTCCCATCGGCTTTTTTTTAATGGGATTGTGCTCTCATGCTAATTTGGTTCTTCAAACGAATTTGCGGATTGGATTCAAATATCTGTGTGGCGAGCAGCGAGGCTGAGGGATCGTGAGAGCGGGTCATTAGTGATGATGAGCGCCAGCTGCTTGCCGTCGGCCTCGTGTCTCACGGAGGAGCAACAACAGTGAAGGACGAGAGAGGACCAGGCCTGGGGTCCGTTCTTCGTACCTCGCTTAATACATCTGAGATGATTTGACAGATCCCAGATCTTTTAATCATGATAACTGATGTCTGGCTAATTGGTTCTTCAAACGAATTTGCGGATTGGATTTAAATATCTGGATTAAATGATCTAAGATCACTGCGCGTTCTTGTTTTCCCTGAAGAGGGCAGATGCATCGATACTCGAAACCATGATCAGCAATGCAGCGATTGGCTGGCGTCAAGACAGCAACGTCATGACATCATATAATTAAAAAAGCCACCTGGCAAAAAACTTGGCAAATTACACAAAAAAAACCCCATGAATATCTGGACCTTTATAAGGAAACAGCTAAACGACCAAACCAACATAAAAGTTATAATAAATCAATGATAAATGTTTTTTTTTTACATGATTACCAATTATTTATATTCACGATTTAATATAGTATTTGTACACCCGTAACATTTTTATTTCAATGTTGTAATTCAATTTTTAATTCATCTCAATTTTTCATTTTGATGCATCTCCTGCGCTGCATCAAGCCATCCCATAATATCCGTCATCACTTAAATTAATGCACGGCTCAGATTAACTGTACAACATGTGTGCAAACTTCCAATAAAATTATAAAGTAATTATTCCATCACAAATAAATCGCTCAATCAAGTGGCTGTGTCTATAGTATTATACACAACATTATAATATTATATACATTCTCATATACATATACAATTTAACATTTGTATATTATTATTATTATTATTATTATTATTATTTAAAATTATTATTATTGCCCCTGGTTCAGTAATGGACTCTTGTAATAAAGTAGCAGTGGCTGGGACAGATTTTAAAGGCGGAATGAAATCAAATTTTACAATTAGTTTTTTTTATATTTAATATTGTAGTGTTTACTATAACTGATTTATCTGTGCACTTCATTAATTTTTAAAAATTAATTTACCCTTATAATCTTTAATCAAATACGTTAACTTTCCCTCCCCCATCGAAATGACTTCTCTTCTCTCTCGGTCATGTGCTATGGCGCGAGGGCGGGGTTATCGCCCCCTGTCTCGTTTCTGCACCGCCTCTCAGAAACCTGTCCATATGGTGGTTAGGTGCATTTTTCTCGGTGTACACAATACCTTCTTCAGGAAGGACTTGAGGCAAAAAGAGAGAAATATATGAGAAATAAAAGCTTTTTTATGTAAAAATGACTCCATATAGTCGGACGAACAGCTTGTTGTCACGGCTCGCACTAAGGAATGCAGCGTGTGTGAACGCGCGTACGGCGCGCCCCCCTTATAAGGGAGAGCTGAGAAAAAAGTTTTACAGAAATAAAGCCATAAAAGGCTTAAAATAAGTGAAATCTGTAGCATAAACCAGCGAAAAGTGAGGAAATATGCTCAGTAACATATGCAGAAAAGATTTAGAGAGAAAATAAATTTATTAGATAGATCGAGATTTTCTCCACAACTGAGTGCAAACTGGCATTCAAATCCGCCTCCATTTTGTTAGCAACGCCTAACTTCCAACGATCCAATCAATTCCCGAAGGACGAAATCAAGCCCCGCCCTACATTTTTTTCCAATTTCAGAAGCCGTTTCACTCGGATATACGTCACAATAATGAAAAAGATGATCTCAACTTCCGTTTCATGCCGACTTTAAGTATCACCTCAAGATGCAATCTAATCCTGTTTACACGACCGCTCGCGAGCAGGTTTAAGCTTACGGAGCTGTTGCTATGACAGCAAGTCCAGGATGAGCGTCGAAGAACCAAACAATCCAAATCGTCAACTATCAAATCCAGCTAACTGAGTTAGCGAGGTACGAAGAACGGGCCCCTGGATTTTAATTTGTGTTTTATTTATGTTTTGTTTATGTATGTGCGCGGCAGTCGTCCGTGAGGGGCTGCCGCTTTTACTTTCACTTTGTTTATTTATTTTATTAAAGTTTGTTGTTATTGTTTGCTGGTTCCCGTCTCCTTCTTCCCTGAACCTACATACCCCGTTACAATCTTGATTTAGTTATCTAAGATTTCTGCGCGTTCTTGCGTTCCCTTGGCTTTCTGGAATTTCTGGACCTTTACAAGGAAACAGCTAAATGACCAAACCAACATAAAAATTATAATAGATACATTAAATGAGCACTGTTTTGATGATGATTCCCAATTATTTATATTCACGATTTTATAGTATTTGTACACCCTTTACATTTTTATTTCAATGTTGTAATTTAATTTTTAATTCAACTCAAAGCAGATTTATGTGACAGTATTGAAGTTTCTTAATGGTCAAGATCAAGTTCTCTGCATCTCCTGAGCTGCATCAAGCCATCCCATAATATCAGTCATCACTCAAATGAATGCATGGCTCAGATTAACTGTACAACATGTGTGTAAGACTCCAATAAAAAATCCTGGGTTAAAACAACCCATTCACTGGGTAAAAACAACCCAACCGTCCATTTTGTCCATTTTCAACCCAACTTGGGTTGTTTTTAACCCAGTACTCATGCACCTTGCTTTTAATCAGCTATGAAAGATATGCATTACATAATGCGTATAAAGCATGCAAATATATGCAAGACAGAAGACCAGTCACAACTCAGTAAAATCATTATGCAAATATTACAATGACATCATGTGGTGTGGTGTGATATGTTGCCTTGCAAACACTAGCAATTCACTTTCGGATGGATCTCAGCGAGTGTGAGCGTTCGTTGGGTGTGTAGGTGGTGATGTTAGATGAACCCAGAGAAAATAGAGTGTGAAAGTGAGCTGCCACTCAGCCCGGTGCATTGTGGGATGTCTTGAGTTAATTACACACAGATCTCTCTCTCTCTTTCTCTCTGCGCTCATGGGCTGCAAGAACGGTTGACATTCAGCTAAATTACAGGAGGCCATTATACGGTGCGAATATCCCATAATGTGTTGTGGGTGTTTGAACGGGCTTTCAATGGAAACCCGACATGAGGATAAACCGCGACTCCGCTCGCCTCAAGACTGCAGAGATATGCCATTCTCACCCTCGTTTCGTTCCAAACCTCTATGGTTTCCTTTCATGCGTGGAGCACAACAGGAGGTTTTGTGTTCTCCTTTTGTTTGTGTAGGCGCCCTAAACCTAATGCCTGTTTCTCACTTATAGGCTCTCTTCCAAAAACATAGTGAGCTGCCCACACACTCCTGATGTTCCCAAAGGTAGGCAGCGTCAGTCTAAGATACCTGCTTTCCTTTTCGTTTTGTGTTATTTTGGTTTTATTTATATACTATTATGGGTTTATTGGTTTTAGTTTACTATAATATCCCTGTTTAAAGCCATTTTGATTCAAATCTCAGATCAAGCCATTGCAGCTCACAGGGTTTTGGGACAGAGCCTTGAGTGTGAATAGGTTGTGTGTGTGTGTTTCCCTCACTGAATCCCCATTTGTGATGCAATTGCACATTAGATTCATTTTGCAATATTTAAATCTGCTGAACTGAATAATGAACATAATTGAGTTTTAATATAAGCGATAATAACAGCAAACACAAGCCCTCCTTCCCCCACCGTCCTCTGTTTCTATCTTTAATCGTTTCTGCGCTCAGATGATTGCTTTCTGAAATGACCACTGCATAAATAATACCGGCTAAATTACTTGTAAATGACACTCGGGGATTGTGGATATGAAATACAGGTACTTGATTCACTCAATTCAACCAGAGAACTCACGGAACAATCGGAGATTATTCACAATTAGACACTGGAAAATGACATGGACAAACACACACAACTGACAACTGGCTCTGATGTCTGTACGACAACATGTTACGGAGGATTTATGAGGCCAATATGAATGATGTTTAATATAAATTCCCAATCTGTGATCCAACAGAACTGCACTTCATTGAGATTTATTGCTCGTGTTTGTCTGAATGTTTATGCATGATGCTGCAGTTTCTGCTCGTCTTAATGTCTCCGGTTATTTTGGCTTATTGCCATACATAAATCCATTTGTAAAATATCACGGATGGATGTTTAGCATTTATCTCTTATATGAATACTATTGTGTGTGCACCAACTGATGTTTGTTTGTGGTGTTTAAGCGATAAGAAATTGCAACTTTAAAAGGGTTATTCTTCACTTTTAAGTCTATTTATAATGTTCGTCAGTGTTTCTTGCATCAAAAACAAAAAAATATTTCATAATTTAGTTTTTCATTGCTACTCTCTCTCGCGCTCTCTTATCTGACTATATGCAAATGACTTGGGTTTAAAACAACCCAATTTGGGGTTGCTACCCTATATTACTACACATATTATAACATAATATTATAACATAAGTATTTATATTCTGTATCTTTTTTAATAAAATCATACCATTTTATGCAAGGCATCAGGTGTTTCCAACGCAACACTCGTTTAGGGGACTCACATCTCACCCCTGATGCACAATAACAAATTTATAGATAAAATAAAATGCACACAAACCTGTATTTTACCAAAGAATAATTTGACGGAGCTGCACTGCTCTCTCCTGAAGAGGTCACAAAAAGCCTACGAGTGCCACGATAAATAACCCAACCCCTGAGTTGTAACTCAATAACCCAACCCAGGATCTGGGTAACAGAAAATCGACCCAAACACTGGGTTGTTACGTCTGAGCCAGGATCTGAGTAACACAAAAACTACCCAAACACTGGGTTGTTAAGTCTGACCCAGGATCTGGGTAACACAAAAACTACTCAAATACTGGGTTGTTACGTCTGACCCAGGATCTGGGTAACACAAAAACTACTCAAACACTGGGTTGTTACATCTGACCCAGGATCTGGGTAACACAAAAACTACCCAAACACTGGGTTGTTACGTCTGACCCAGGATCTGGGTAACACAAAAACTACCCAAACACTGGGCTGTTACGTCTGACCCAGGATCTGGGTAACACAAAAACTACTCAAACACTGGGTTGTTACGTCTGACCCAGGAGCTGGGTAACACAAAAACTACTCAAACACTGGGCTGTTACGTCTGACCCAGGATCTGGGTAACACAAAAACTACCCAAACACTGGGCTGTTACGTCTGACCCAGGATCTGGGTAACACAAAAACTACTCAAATACTGGGCTGTTACGTCTGACCCAGGATCTGGGTAACACAAAAACTACTCAAACACTGGGTTGTTACGTCTGACCCAGGAGCTGGGTAACACAAAAACTACTCAAACACTGGGCTGTTACGTCTGACCCAGGATCTGGGTAACACAAAAACTACCCAAACACTGGGCTGTTACGTCTGACCCAGGATCTGGGTAACACAAAAACTACTCAAATACTGGGCTGTTACGTCTGACCCAGGATCTGGGTAACACAAAAACTACCCAAACACTGGGCTGTTACGTCTGACCCAGGATCTGGGTAACACAAAAACTACCCAAACACTGGGCTGTTACGTCTGACCCAGGAGCTGGGTAACACAAAAACTATTCAAACACTGGGCTGTTACGTCTGACCCAGGATCTGGGTAACACAAAAACTACCCAAACACTGGGCTGTTACGTCTGACCCAGGATCTGGGTAACACAAAAACTACTCAAATACTGGGCTGTTACGTCTGACCCAGGATCTGGGTAACACAAAAACTACCCAAACACTGGGTTGTTACGTCTGACCCAGGATCTGGGTAACACAAAAACTACTCAAATACTGGGCTGTTACGTCTGACCCAGGAGCTGGGTAACACAAAAACTACTCAAAAACTGGGTTGTTACGTCTGACCCAGGATCTGGGTAACACAAAAACTACCCAAACACTGGGTTGTTACGTCTGACCCAGGAGCTGGGTAACACAAAAACTACTCAAAAACTGGGTTGTTACGTCTGACCCAGGATCTGGGTAACACAAAAACTACCCAAACACTGGGCTGTTACGTCTGACCCAGGATCTGGGTAACACAAAAACTACTCAAATACTGGGCTGTTACGTCTGACCCAGGATCTGGGTAACACAAAAACTACTCAAAAACTGGGCTGTTACGTCTGACCCAGGATCTGGGTAACACAAAAACTACCCAAACACTGGGCTGTTACGTCTGACCCAGGATCTGGGTAACACAAAAACTATTCAAACACTGGGTTGTTACGTCTGACCCAGGATCTGGGTAACACAAAAACTACCCAAATACTGGGCTGTTACGTCTGACCCAGGATCTGGGTAACACAAAAACTACTCAAAAACTGGGTTGTTACGTCTGACCCAGGAGCTGGGTAACACAAAAACTACTCAAACACTGGGTTGTTACGTCTGACCCAGGATCTGGGTAACACAAAAACTACCCAAACACTGGGTTGTTACGTCTGACCCAGGAGCTGGGTAACACAAAAACTACTCAAAAACTGGGTTGTTACGTCTGACCCAGGAGCTGGGTAACACAAAAACTACTCAAACACTGGGTTGTTACGTCTGACCCAGGATCTGGGTAACACAAAAACTACCCAAACACTGGGCTGTTACGTCTGACCCAGGATCTGGGTAACACAAAAACTACTCAAATACTGGGCTGTTACGTCTGACCCAGGATCTGGGTAACACAAAAACTACTCAAAAACTGGGCTGTTACGTCTGACCCAGGATCTGGGTAACACAAAAACTATTCAAACACTGGGTTGTTACGTCTGACCCAGGATCTGGGTAACACAAAAACTACTCAAATACTGGGCTGTTACGTCTGACCCAGGATCTGGGTAACACAAAAACTATTCAAACACTGGGTTGTTACGTCTGACCCAGGATCTGGGTAACACAAAAACTACCCAAACACTGGGCTGTTACGTCTGACCCAGGATCTGGGTAACACAAAAACTATTCAAACACTGGGTTGTTACGTCTGACCCAGGATCTGGGTAACACAAAAACTACTCAAAAACTGGGCTGTTACGTCTGACCCAGGATCTGGGTAACACAAAAACTACTCAAATACTGGGCTGTTACGTCTGACCCAGGATCTGGGTAACACAAAAACTACTCAAATACTGGGCTGTTACGTCTGACCCAGGATCTGGGTAACACAAAAACTACTCAAATACTGGGCTGTTACGTCTGACCCAGGATCTGGGTAACACAAAAACTACCCAAACACTGGGCTGTTACGTCTGACCCAGGATCTGGGTAACACAAAAACTATTCAAACACTGGGTTGTTACGTCTGACCCAGGATCTGGGTAACACAAAAACTACTCAAAAACTGGACTGTTACGTCTGACCCAGGATCTGGGTAACACAAAAACTACCCAAACACTGGGTTGTTACGTCTGACCCAGGATCTGGGTAACACAAAAACTACTCAAACACTGGGTTGTTACGTCTGACCCAGGATCTGGGTAACACAAAAACTACTCAAACACTGGGTTATCACATCTGACCCAGGATCTAACACAAAAACTACTCAAATACTGGGCTGTTACGTCTGACCCAGGATCTGGGTAAAACAAAAACTACCCAACAACTGGGTTGTTACATCTGACCCAGGATCTGGGTAACACAAAAACTACTCAAAAACTGGGTTGTTACGTCTGACCCAGGATCTGGGTAAAACAAAAACTACCCAAACACTGGGTTGTTACGTCTGACCCAGGATCTGGGTAACACAAAAACTACCCAAAAACTGGGTTGTTACGTCAGACCCAGGATCTGGGTAAAACAAAAACTACCCAAACACTGGGTTGTTACGTCAGACCCAGGATCTGGGTAACACAAAAACTACCCAAACACTGGGCTGTTACGTCTGACCCAGGATCTGGGTAAAACAAAAACTACCCAAAAACTGGGTTGTTACGTCAGACCCAGGATCTAACACAAAAACTACCCAAACACTGGGTTGTTACGTCTGACCCAGGATCTGGGTAACACAAAAACTACTCAAACACTGGGTTGTTACGTCTGACCCAGGATCTGGGTAACACAAAAACTACCCAAAAACTGGGTTGTTACGTCAGACCCAGGATCTGGGTAACACAAAAACTACTCAAACACTGGGTTGTTACGTCTGACCCAGGATCTAACACAAAAACTACCCAAACACTGGGTTGTTACGTCTGACCCAGGATTTGGGTAAAACAAAAACTACCCAAACACTGGGTTGTTACGTCTGAACCAGGATCTGGGTAACACAAAAACTACTCAAACACTGGGTTGTTACGTCTGACCCAGGATCTGGGTAACACAAAAACTACTCAAACACTGGGTTGTTACGTCTGACCCAGGATCTGGGTAACACAAAAACTACTCAAACACTGGGTTGTTACGTCTGACCCAGGATCTGGGTAACACAAAAACTACCCAAACACTGGTTTGTTACGTCTGACCCAGGACTGGGTAACACAAAAACTACTCAAACACTGGGTTGTTACGTCTGACCCAGGTTCTGGGTAAAACTACCCAGATACAAAAAAAAATAACCCAGGATTTTGGTAGAATGTTTTTTTTTAAATAATTTTGGTATCATAACAGTGATGTCTTTATGATCTTTTTTGCAGTTTAGTTTCAGTAAATGGTCTGTTTGCAGTGGGCAAGCGCTTGTGAATGTTTGTGTCAGGTTTATTATTTTCAAAGAGCAGGGAAAATCCAGTTTTGCATAATATGCCCCCTTTAAAAAATGAGTAATGCAATTTATTTGACAAACAGAAACACTTGACTTGTTTATTCCAGCAGCAACCTTTACTCTCTGACTCCTACTGATATTTGTGCACTTCCTGACTGTGTGTTCATGTTCCTCTGGAAACCATCACTGCAGGTTTACACTTATTTTAACTACAGGAGCTGAATCCCGATATATTTAAGTCAATAGCCAATAGTCAAGTCTCCTACTGTACAATACAGTTTGTTTCATAGCAGTAAACAGGAAAATAATGATTCAATGATGCAAACAGAGTTCAACTCTGCTGTAAAGCAGCTCTAAAAAGACAATAATAAACAGTCATTATTCCATTGAAATCAGTTCAGTGTTAATTCAGTTCATCAGTTCAGTTATAAAGCAGCTCTAGAGAAAACCGTCATCATCTCAGTTCAGTTCTCATCCAATAGTGTCAGAGCAGTCAAATCAATAATATTGCTAAATATTAGGTGTTCCCAACTAAGCAAGCCAGAGACAGACAGTGCCGAGGAACTCCATCAGGTGACAAATGGAAGAAAAAAACCTGGGGAGAAACCAGGCTCAAACTCTAGGTGTCAGAGTCTGTCAATGTTGAGTCTGTCACATAAACTGAACACGAATGACACCAAATGTCATTGATTCCCTTGTGTCTTCTGACCTAGGGCCAGATTTACTAACAGCCTGCACCAGCAGCGCAAACCCTCTTGCCGTTAAAAACTACTTTTCTAGGATTTACTAAAGACACGCAGTGAAAAATGAGTGCTGAAAAGGCGTGGACAGGGCTCATTTTACGGCTGACCTTATTACATATGCATTTGTAGGAGTTTGCATCAGTAGATCACGAGCAGAACTTTCCACTCCGATCAGCGATTTTCTGGGATTACTCTCACGCCTGTTTAGTAAATCTGGTCCCTAATGTAATAGATGACAAACATGCATCTGTAGATTTTCGAAGTGTGGATCTGTGCAAATTATAAAGGCTAATATTGTGTTAAAAAGTGTTAAAAAACTACAAAACATGGCGGATATGCGCGACCGATGGTGAGAGGTTTAGATAAAGGTTTGAGCATGGGCGTCGGAAGCGAAGAAAAATTTTACTGGAGTAGATGCCATTTACATTAAAGGATTAGTTCACTTTTAAATAAACTTTTGCTGATCATTTACTCACTCCCATGTCATCCAAGATGTCAATGTCTTTCTTTCTGCAGTCGAAAAGAAATGAAGGTTTTTGATGAAAACATTCCAGGATATTTCTTCATATAATGGACTTCAATGGGCTCCAAACGGTTCAAGGTCCAAATGACAGTTTCAGTGCAGCTTCAAAGGGCTTTAAACGACACCAGACGATGAATAAGGGTCTTATCTAGCGAAACGATCAGTTTCTGTGAGAAACCGAGCAGTATTTATGCTATTATTTTACCTCTTATCAGTCGAATGTGATCATCTCTGAGCTCCACCATAACTTCCGCTAAGTGAGGTCAAATATGAGCCTGGTCATAGATATATTGTTCGTAGATGCCTCATTCTACTGATCTATGCAGGCGCTAATGAGGCATCTACATATACATCTATGACCACGCTGATATTTTGACCTCACTTAGCGGAAGTTATGGCGGAGCTCAGAGACGATCACGTTTGTCTGATAAGAGGTAAAATAATAGCATAAATACTGCTCGGTTTCTCGCAGAAACTGATCGTTTCGCTAGATAAGACCCTTATTCAACGTCTGGTGTCGTTTAAAGCCCTTTTTTGAAGCTGCACTGAAACTTTCATTTGGACCTTGAACCGTTTGGAGCCCATTGAAGTCCATTATATGGAGAAATATCCTGGAATATTTTCATCAAAAACCTTAATTTCTTTTTGACTGCAGAAAGAAAGACATTGACATCTTGGATGACATGGGGGTGAGTAAATGATCAGCAAAAGTTTATTTAAAAGTGAACTAATCCTTTAAGTACAAATATATCGCCTTGTTTACAAAACGTCTGGTTGGGCCAGACACAATTATAGAAAACACTGTAAAATACAACAGTGATTCTAACTAACTAACTAACTAACTAACTAACTAACTAACTAACTAACTAACTAACTAACTAACACTTTTTAGTTAACTTTACTTAGTGTCTTAACTTAATTGTAAAAATCTAGTAATCTGTACTATTCCTTGTTTACTCAGAAAAAACAAGTTAAGATTAATTGATTGGTTTGAGTGCCATTTTGTCAACAACAACAAAAAACATCACCATTATGGTGATCAGTGTTCACTTTTTGGTTGGGCACTTGGAACATTTATATTATTAAAACTCTCCTTCTGATGCAGCGATGCAACAAGAAATCAGTTATTTGGTTTCAAAGGAAGAGAAGTAATAACTAGGTTGCTTTTAAAAGTTGACAGCTTCTGACTGAATAATTAACTATAGTTAATGATTTAGTCAGAAATTAAGATCATCTTTTAAATTTAACCGGCCCCACTTTATATTAGGTGGCCTTAACTATTATGTACTAACATAAAAAAATAAGTATAATGTACTTATTGTGTTCATATTGTATTACAAAACATTTTTGCTGATATTGAGGTGGGATACGGGTAGGGTTAGGGACAGGTGTGGTGGTATGGGTAAGTCTAAGGGTAGGGTTAGGGACAGGTGTGGTGGTATGTGTAAGTCTAAGGATAGGGTTAGGGACAGGTGTGGTGGTATGGGTAAGTCTAAGGGTAGGGTTAGGGACAGGTGTGGTGGTATGTGTAAGTCTAAGGGTAGGGTTAGGGACAGTTGTGGTGGTATGTGTAAGTCTAAGGGTAGGGTTAGGGACAGGTGTGGTGGTATGGGTAAGTCTAAGGGTAGGGTTAGGGACAGGTGTGGTGGTATGGGTAAGTCTAAGGGTAGGGTTAGGGACAGGTGTGGTGGTATGTGTAAGTCTAAGGGTAGGGTTAGGGACAGTTGTGGTGGTATGTGTAAGTCTAAGGGTAGGGTTAGGGACAGGTGTGGTGGTATGGGTAAGTCTAAGGGTAGGGTTAGGGACAGGTGTGGTGGTATGGGTAAGTCTAAGGGTAGGGTTAGGGACAGGTGTGGTGGTATGTGTAAGTCTAAGGGTAGGGTTAGGGACAGTTGTGGTGGTATGTGTAAGTCTAAGGGTAGGGTTAGGGACAGGTGTGGTGGTATGGGTAAGTCTAAGGGTAGGGTTAGGGACAGGTGTGGTGGTATGGGTAAGTCTAAGGGTAGGGTTAGGGACAGGTGTGGTGGTATGTGTAAGTCTAAGGGTAGGGTTAGGGACAGGTGTGGTGGTATGGGTAAGTCTAAGGGTAGGGTTAGGGACAGGTGTGGTGGTATGTGTAAGTCTAAGGGTAGGGTTAGGGACAGGTGTGGTGGTATGTGTAAGTCTAAGGGTAGGGTTAGGGACAGGTGTGGTGGTATGGGTAAGTCTAAGGGTAGGGTTAGGGACAGGTGTGGTGGTATGGGTAAGTCTAAGGGTAGGGTTAGGGACAGGTGTGGTGGTATGGGTAAGTCTAATGGTAGGGTTAGGGACAGTTGTGGTGGTATGTGTAAGTCTAAGGGTAGGGTTAGGGACAGGTGTGGTGGTATGGGTAAGTCTAAGGGTAGGGTTAGGGACAGGTGTGGTGGTATGGGTAAGTCTAAGGGTAGGGTTAGGGACAGGTGTGGTGGTATGTGTAAGTCTAAGGGTAGGGTTAGGGACAGTTGTGGTGGTATGTGTAAGTCTAAGGGAGGGTTAGGGACAGGTGTGGTGGTATGGGTAAGTCTAAGGGTAGGGTTAGGGACAGGTGTGGTGGTATGAGTAAGTCTAAGGGTAGGGTTAGGGACAGGTGTGGTGGTATGTGTAAGTCTAAGGGTAGGGTTAGGGACAGGTGTGGTGGTATGGGTAAGTCTAAGGGTAGGGTTAGGGACAGGTGTGGTGGTATGTGTAAGTCTAAGGGTAGGGTTAGGGACAGGTGTGGTGGTATGGGTAAGTCTAAGGGTAGGGTTAGGGACAGGTGTGGTGGTATGGGTAAGTCTAAGGGTAGGGTTAGGGACAGGTGTGGTGGTATGGGTAAGTCTAAGGGTAGGGTTAGGGACAGGTGTGGTGGTATGGGTAAGTCTAAGGGTAGGGTTAGGGACAGGTGTGGTGGTATGTGTAAGTCTAAGGGTAGGGTTAGGGACAGTTGTGGTGGTATGTGTAAGTCTAAGGGTAGGGTTAGGGACAGGTGTGGTGGTATGGGTAAGTCTAAGGGTAGGGTTAGGGACAGGTGTGGTGGTATGGGTAAGTCTAAGGGTAGGGTTAGGGACAGGTGTGGTGGTATGTGTAAGTCTAAGGGTAGGGTTAGGGACAGGTGTGGTGGTATGGGTAAGTTTAAGGGTAGGGTTAGGGACAGGTGTGGTGGTATGGGTAAGTCTAAGGGTAGGGTTAGGGACAGGTGTGGTGGTATGGGTAAGTCTAAGGGTAGGGTTAGGGACAGGTGTGGTGGTATGGGTAAGTCTAAGGGTAAGGTTAGGTGTAAGGGAATTGTCAACAGTGTAATTACAAATGTAACTACAGAAATTAATTACAGATGTAATTACATGCAGGTATTATTAAAAATGTAAGTACAATGTAAAAACATGTATGTACACATTAAGTGCATTGTATCAAATGATTAATTAAAATGTTAGTACATAGTAGTTAAGGCCACCTAATATAAAGTGGGTCCATATAACCTATGTAATAGTTCCCTTTCTATAAATATCGTTTACTATTTTATTGCTAACACTTGCGTCATAAACACCTGTGGAACTTTTAATTGGGTTGACATAATTGTCACTTTTAACAATATCTTGCAGTTGATCATGCTTGAGTCACACACACACTTCAACATTCAGCATTCAAAACACAACCATGGTAACGTCTATGGTAGCTATACTAAGTCAAGAGTAAATCTAAAGTAAAAGATCAAGTACTCTCTAGTTTTTTAGTTTAGTTACTAGAACGCTTGTATAAGTGAACTATACTAACTAAGCATTTGTTAGCACAACATACTATTCCTATTTGACTTTACTTGGTTTTTATAAGGCAATCGGTTTGCATGCTTTTTTCATGCTATCTCATTTTAAGCCTAACTAATTTGATTTTACAGTGTAGCAACGATAGTGTAGGGGTAGGACGCATGGCGTCAAGTTTTGACGCAAATCGGCCCGAGGTTCGGATCAGCCTTTAGCCGAACTCGCTCTACTCCCTTTTCCCATCACATATCAGATCGGAAAGGCATTTATTTTCAATAGAAATGAAGAAAATATTAGAAAAGTGGAAATAAAGTGTCTAACGTGTTTAATAATAAGTGTTTATCAGTTATAGGTAGGTAAACAGACGTGCTGAATTAGAGACGATAAAAGTGAGTGGGTCCAATATCATTGTTCTTAAAAAGTGGGTGGGTCTTGTCCCACCCACATACAATGGTTGCGAGGCCCATGGGTTTGAGTGACTAATAATCAAAGTTTAACCTGATAAAAATTTTTATTTAATGTTATATTTCATCTAATAATGTGAACTTTTATAAAAGATCCGTTTGGCCATTAACTTTTAAATCCATCATTATTAATATGAGGAGAGTCTCCACATGAAAGACCCGCGACTGCAGATCAACGTGCAACTGCATTTCTCTCTTCCTATACGGTAGGAAATTAAATGAAATGTGGAGGAACGTTAACTGTGACGATGTTTGACAGGCCAGTTTACGTTGACAGGATGCGACAGATAGCAACCTTTAAAGACGCAATTGTATGACGTGATAGTATGTCCCAAAGCTTGTCTACTCTTTTGCTACACAGTCAAAAGTATGTACTTTTTCTTCACAAAAAGTATACTTTTAGGGCGTAGTATAAGTAGGCGAATTATGACGCAGCAAATAAGCCTCAGGTTGAAGGAAATGCAAATTCATGCTTGTACAGTAGAGGGCGCTGCTCAAACTAACTTTTCAGCTGAGCTGCCATTGTGGATTGCCAGCCTGGTCTCATTGTTAATACGTAGGTATTAATACGTAACTTTCAAAGAGACAAAACGTACGTTTTTGTACGTTTGGAGAAGTGCTAAAACGTAGAATATGGACGTATCTGCAACATTTAAACATAGCATTAAAATGTTTTTACAGCTAAAAGACGTCAAATATTGAGGAATCCATCATGAAATCTTTTTTTAAGAATACAAATCTTTATACAAGTAAAGATTCAAATCTTTTTTTGTTATATCAAAGATATCTGTATAATTTCCCTTTTACCATATTATAGATTAATGTAAGATCCCTTAATACTACCCCCAACCCTAAGCATACCAATTTTATACAGAATATAAAGAGAATAAAACGTAATGGACAGAAATGTGTTGGAAAATGACGATTTTAGTAACAATAATCCTTTAGGTGAGCATATATATATATATATATATATAAGGATTATCACCTAAAGGATTATTAGGAACACCATACTAATACTGTGTTTGACCCCCTTTCATCTTCAGAACTGCCTTAATTCTACATGGCATTGATTCAACAAGGTGCTGAAAGCATTCTTTAGAAATGTTGGCCCATATTGATTGGATAGCATCTTGCAGTTGATGGAGATTTGTGGGATGCACATCCAGGGCACGAAGCTCCCGTTCCACCACATCCCAAAGATGCTCTATTGGGTCGAGATCTGTGGGGGCCATTTTAGTACAGTGAACTCATTGTCATGTTCAAGAAACCAATTTGAAATTATTTGAACTTTGTGACATGGTGCATTATCCTGCTGGAAGTAGCCATCAGAGGATGGGTACATGGTGGTCATAAAGGGATGGACATGGTCAGAAACAATGCTCAGGTAGGCCGTGTCATTTAAATGATGCCCAATTGGCACTAAGGGGCCTAAAGTGTGCCAAGAAAACATCCCCCACACCATTACACCACCACCACCAGCCTGCACAGTGGTATGATGGATCCATGTTCTCATTCTGTTTACGCCAAATTCTGACTCTACCATCTGAATGTCTCAACAGAAATCGAGACTCATCAGACCAGGCAACATTTTTCCAGTCTTCAACTGTCCAATTTTGGTGAGCTCGTGCAAATTGTAGCCTCTTTTTCCTATTTGTAGTGGAGATGAGTGGTACCCGGTGGGGTCTTCTGCTGTTGTAGCCCATCCGCCTCAAGGTTGTGCGTGTTGTGGCTTCACAAATGCTTTGCTGCATATCTCGGTTGTAACAAGTGGTTATTTCAGTCAAAGTTGCTCTTCTATCAGCTTGAATCAGTCGGCCCATTCTCCTCTGACCTCTAGCATCAACAAGGCATTTTCTCCCACAGGACTGCCGCATACTGGATGTTTTTCCCTTTTCACACCATTCTTTGTAAACCCTAGAAATGGTTGTGCGTGAAAATCCCAGTAACTGAGCAGATTGTGAAATACTCAGACCGGCCCGTCTGGCACCAACAACCATGCCACGCTCAAAATTGCTTAAATCCCCTTTCTTTCCCATTCTGACATTCAGTTTGGAGTTCAGGAGATTGTCTTGACCAGGACCACACCCCTAAATGCATTGAAGCAACTGCCATGTGATTGGTGGATTAGATAATTGCATTAATGAGAAATCGAACAGGTGTTCCTAATAATCCTTTAGGTGAGTGTATATATGGGGATGATTAGGAGGCCATGATGGACAGGGGCCAATGGGCAAATTTGGGATTTTTATTGACCACAGAGAGTCAGGACCTCGAAAAATGTCAAAAGCGGCACCAAAAGTAGTTCAAATGATGATGTGTTGGAGTCGCAGTCCTTTCTAGTTGTGTATAATAGTTTTGTATGAGGTACAGAGCAGAATGTAAGTTATTAATCAATTTAATACCCATTTGTTACCCATTTCAAATGCAAATCGACTGAAACACGGCATGTCACAATCTGTGACGAAGCAGGCGAGAGCCAATGAGCGTTCGATGCCACTGCCGTAAATCATGTCGTAATGCTTCATGAGGGTGCGATTGATGAATTTGAACTTTGAATTCATCACAACGAGCGCAGGATTTGTCGTTTACGGTCGTTGCTGAGAATGGAGAGGAAGATCATTGGATAAAGGGCTGAATTTGGATCTGTTCCTCGCAAACATATGGATTGTAAAGATTAGTTTACAGCGAACGAATGAAATTGATGTGTTTTGTGAATTTATGTTATGTTTTGGTGTTATCTTATGATCGTCAGTTACTGAATAGGAGAAAACGCCCTTTTTTGTCTTACGGCAAACAAGCTAAATACTACAAAGTGGTTAAACAATTGCAGAAATGTTAATCATCTTAAGTTTGTAAAATGCTGTCGTCTTTAACATTATCGAACCAAAATGAGTTTGCAGCAGAAGTCCCGAACAGAGCAAAATGTTATTTTATATTAAGTAGATTAGTAAAATGCATATAACAAATGCGACTGAAAGGATGTGACATTTGAAAACAATAGAAACAAAACATTAATTCAACGATTTTAATATTCATACATGGGAGCTGGTACACGTTCACACTTGGATACGTAAATAATTAACGTTTTAGTGCTGTCAATACGTCAATTTTGTACGTTTAGTGTGTATGAAAACGTAAGTAAATGTACGTGTGGTAGTAAAAATACACTCACGTATTCTCAAGAGATCACGATTGCAGAAGAATTGGACACACGAGAAGGAAGTTCAACAAAAAAATTAAACAAATGTAATGTTTAACTGAAGTCATTTTTACTTATTTGTATGATTGAATTTGATATTTGAAGGTCAGTATTAAAGACATTGGTTAATAATGTGAGATTAAATACATAAAGTATATCTGTGTTAACGTACTTTATTGCATAATATTCTGACTTTGCATTTCACTGGTTATATTAATTTTGAGGAATACTGAATCTGTTTTTAGGCCTAAAATAATGATCTAATGTTAATTTGTTGGTGAACCGTCCCTTTAATGGTTGTTTCATTGGTTTGTGTTAAAATGTCTCTTTTTATTTTTATATTGTCATTGTAGAGTAACTGGGTGAGGAGTGAACACTATATTTTCTAGGGGATGTCATGTTAATTGCTGACAGATGACAAACTCTAAACACTAAAACCTAATGGAGGGAGAAGGTTTTCTAAACAGGAGATTAATGGCGCATATCATTAACTTTTTATCTCATTTTTTATGTATTTGATGCTGTTCAGACTTTTATAACTGCAGATGTTACTGCAGGCATGAGTTTGCAGTTATTGCTAAGCTATTTATTAAATTAAAACAACTAATTAAACAACATTCCCCAATTGATACACTCTCCATCTCATTCTGTATATTTGAGATTAGGATTAGTGCGTCCCAAATCACAATACGCCAGTTTAGTGTAGTATTTTTAGTTTTGAAGTAATTCATGATTTACTTAATGCATCATCCCATTGCAATGGAGAAATGTGAGGCTAAATGTTAAATAATAATAACGCATTTTAAGTTAATGAATTGCTATGCATTCAGATGCAAATGCACATTTTATGTATGCCATTACTGGCACGTACTTAGAATGTGTAGAAGTATGCAAATTTGGATTAAACCTATAGCAGTTTTAAGAATGGTGGCTAGTATACTGCAGTATATGCTTACTATTTATATGTATAGTGTATATATACAGTAGGTGATTGAACTCATTTGATTTGAGTAAACTCGTTGCCTCAATTTATTTGAGTAATGGAGTCTCTCAAAACTTGTATATTTAAGTTCACTCAACTTGGTGCTCATGTTGACTGTACTTAAATTGTTAAGTTCACCAAACTTGGTGTTTATAAAATGTACTTAAACAATTCAGTCCACTTAACTTGGTGTTAAGTTGTTCTTACTTAAACTGTTTAAGTTTAGTCAACTTAGTTCTATCTGGGATCTGAGGAAGTGTACTCCCAGAGTGCATTGTGGCATGAATACATTAATTGCTTCGTTTTACTATTTTTGGCTTTATTTTACTATTTGTCTTTTGTCAGTATAACCCCAATAATGACAAGAAGTAAAATAGTAAAGGTCGTATTAATATATATATATTACTTCCCTTCTTTTGAAATCATACAACTATGATTTCTTGTTGCATTGCTGTATTAATAGGAAGTCAATTGCTATAATATGAATGAAGTTCCAAGTGTCCAACCAAAGGGAACACTGATCACAATTATGGTGAGAGGAAGTGGAGAAAATGAGTGATAAGTCTATAAAAAATTGCCCCAACTCAAAAACACGTACGATTTAACCAAACAATATTGACTTCTTCTTGCCATTAAAAATCAAACAAAAAATAACTTTATATCTAAATATTTTTACTTACCGAATGTAAGATTGCACACGATGAAAAGGTCTCCATCTTGATTTGAATCAGCAGCAAGCAACAGACGAAAAGGACTGCCTTTTTTAAATATCCTCCAATCAGTGCATTAGTTTAGTTATTGCCAGGTAGAACTCCTTGCATGGCCAATCACATCAAAGCAAGAACAGAGTGAGCTATTTTAATTAATTATGATTTTGAGTTAATTAAACTTGAAATCTTAAGTTTATGTATTTTGTAGGTTAACAAGTTATACTAACTTATATTTATGAGTTTCTTGACTAAACTAGAAATATTTAGTCAAGATTACTTGATTGTTTAAGTAAAGACAACATTAGGGTTTACAGTGTACACTGCCGTTCAAACAAGCTTTATTTTTAGAAAGAAAATAATACTCTTATATTATGCATTAAATTGACCAAAAGTGACAGTAAATACTTTCACATTGTTACAAAAACCTTTTTAAAATAAATACTGTTTTTAAACTTTCTATTCATCAAAGAATACTGAAATCCATTATCATGGCTCAAAAATATTATGCAGCTCAACTGTTTTCATCATACATTTTTCTTGAGCATCAAATCCTCATATTAGAATGATTTCTGAAGGATCATGTGACACTGAAGACTGGAGTAATGATGCTGAAAATTCAGCTTTTACAATTTATTACAATAGAAACCAAGTTATTTTAAATAGCAATAATATTTCACAATGTTTTAATCAAATATAGCCTTGTTGAGCATAAGAGACTTCTAACAAAAACATTAACAAAATCTTACTGACTCCAAACCTTTGAACAGTAGTGTATGCAGTATGATTTAAAGGTGCCCTATGTAACTTTTCCGTCCGCTTGAGGTCGCGAAGTTTGGTCTGAACTTGATCCGTTGTGGAGCAACTATGCTTGAACCAGAGCTGTTCGGACCAATCAAATTGTCAGGGCGGGTTTTATACGATGATGGACAGATCATCAACAGTAATGTAATCATCCACGTCACCAAAGAGCGCTTGGGTTGAATTCGTTCTAATCTCAACTTTACTATTTCTCTCAAAAATGATGATCGTGTTGATAAGTACTCCGTGTATCCTTTAATTATTTTTTACAACACTGGAAAATAGCGTTTACACTCATCTTCTTCTTCTACTTCTTCCAGCGTGCGTGCAGTTGAGTTCTGTTAACAACTATGCGTCACTCTGATTGGTTGTAGGTCTATCCATTTTCTTTCCTGGTTCGGTTGAAACACACCTCATAATCACAGCCCAATGGAGCAGATTCAGACTCATATTCTGACTAGAATCTGAATACGACGACGTCAGGCTACTTCACCTCACAGCCGGCGGAAAAGAATCGGGATAGGACTCGGGCAGAAATAATGTTCATGGATGTGATTATTAACGTTACTGTAGTATGAAGCAAAGCAGGCCTGAGTGTTGCGGGAGCTGAGCAAGACCGCTCGAGTGATTGTTAATAAGATGAAGGCAACAAGTGCCTCGCGAGCAGCGGGACTTTTATTATGCCATAGTCGCCGGCGTCGGCGCCACTTCCGCTTTTCTGGTCATTAGTATGAGATAACGCAGCTTTGTTTATCATATTAGATACATCTGAGTGTGTTGAAAATTATGTTATGACGTGCATTCGACACTTGTTGCACACTGCAGTTAGACTGGGTAAACCCAGTTTGATCTGCCGGCGATTTGATTTCGCCCTGCAACTCAGTCTGGAAACCTGTACATTCATTTCTACTGCTTCTCTTACACTTTTACGGGAACCAATCACAGACTGGCTTATCCACCTGGCTCGCTATTGCGGGTTTAACATGATGACAGATAGAGAAGCGATGGGTCGTTGCTTGTTGATCTTGCCTCTTGTGGTCTGATTGGTTGAAGTCATTTGAATTATGCTAGTTTATTATGCCTCCTGTGCAGTAGAAAATACAAAGCAGACTCCCCAGACCAATGTTCAATCTTAAATTGGTCTGGTGATAGCCAGACAACACTGCAGAAAGAGTAAAGCGTTTCTGCTTTACAGATATAACGCCATTGACAGGCGACTCAAATCAAAATCAAATCAAATCACTTTATTGTCACTCAACCATATACACAAGTGCAACAGTTGGTGAAATTCTTAGGTGCACTCCCTCACACGTCATGGTTCCCTGGTTAAAATAGCAGTTTTCGCACGATTTACAAATAGTTGGAAACATTTGGAATACTGTTAGGGTTGCCACCTTCAGTGTGGCAAAATAAGGAACACCCATTCACGACTTATAAATTAATCAGTCCTTCCAGAAAAATGCGGCTTTTTTTTGTGATTTGTTGCGGGCAAAAATCCTTGATTATGCGGCATGTTTTCTTAAAAAATGAGATGAAAATGCGGGATATTTATGCAATTTAATGCGATGAAATTGCGGGAACTTGCAAAAACTGCTCGGGTTACGACTGTAACCCTTGTTCCCTGAGTAGGGAACGAGCACTGCGTCTGGTTAGACACTTGGGGGATACTCCCTAAGCACTAGCGAATCTGAAGTCCGTATAGCCACTAAACCAATCTGATTGGCGTGCGTGATGACGTCATCGTGACGGCGTACCCGGAAGTATAAAGCGGGAGCCGGCGCACAGAAACGGCAGCTATTGCTCTGAAGCATGCGCTCCAGGCGTGCCGAGGTGTGGTAACGAGACGCAGTGCTCGTTCCCTACTCAGGGAACAAGGGTTACAGTCGTAACCCAAGCAGTTCCCTTTCGAGGGAACTCTCACTGCGTCTGGTTAGACACTTGGGGAACGAGTACCCACTAGCCCACACCCAGGGCAGCGCCTGCCCTAGTGTGAAACCGGAGACCGGGCACAACTAGGACTTGAGTACCCTAGCGCCAGCACCGTAGGGAGATACTTCTCCACTCCTTTTCCTTCCGTGCCCCAGCCGATGAAGGGAGGCGTCTGCTGAAACGGTTTCCCGGCAACAAGACGCTCCCAACACTGGCCCTTGGGACCTTACCGAGGGTAGTGCCTGCCCTAGTGTGAAGCCGGAGACCGGGCACAACTAGGACTAGGGAAACCCAAGCGCCTTCGGCGCCCCAACCAATTAGGGAGACGTCTGTTGAAACGGTTTCCCGGCAACAGGGCGCTCCAACACTGACCCTTGGGACCTACCGAGGGTCGTGCCTGCCCTAGTGTGAAGCCGGAGACCGGGCACAACTAGGACTAGGGAAACCCAAGCGCCTTCGGCGCCCCAGCCAATGAAGGAGACGTCTGTTGAAACGGTTTCCCGGCAACAGGACGCTCCCAACACTGACCCCTGGGACAGAAACCAAGGTTTCTTCCATATAACTAGGGAACGAAGGCATATGCGCGTTACCCTGATCATACGAAAGATATTCCCTCTGGGGGAAACCTCTTGGTTTCCAACCACCACTGTCAAGGTCTCACGTGCAGCAGGTCAAAAGGTCTCACCTTGGACGCTGCTGTACTGAGCCCCAGCACTCAAAAGTGCTCCACAGTGAAGGTATCTTACTCCGCCGTCACGTGAGGCGGGGGATGTAATGCCTGAAGAACCAGGGAACTGCCAATCCTAAGTTCCCTGGTTCATCCGACTCCAATGGTCCGAAGGGGGCCTCAGCCAGCCTTCGAGAACCACTGCCAGATCCCAGGTTGGGAGCTCTGGAATGAGCCACAGGCCGCATCCACCGAACCCCACAGGGGAACTGTACAACCAGATGGTGTCTACCCAAGCCCATCACCCAAAGGAGTGTGGAAAGCCTTATGGCAGCCACGGGCACCCTGAGTGTGGACGGGGTTGGACCCGCAGAGAAGCGATCTCGGAGGAACTCCAGCACTGAAGCCACCGGCCAGTCAACTGGGACCACCTCACGCTCCCTGCACCAAGTGGCTCACCACTTGGGGCTGTACAGTCTCCTGAAAGATGGAGCCCTAGAACTGAGTAAGGTCTCTATCACCTCTGCCGACAGGCCAATATCTAGGTACCTGACCCCCTCAAGGGCCAGACCCAAAGGTTCCAAACCTCCGGCCGGGGGTGAAATATAGTGCCCCCTGCCTGAGATAGGAGATCCCTCCTCAGAGGAATCTGCCATGCAGGACCTGCCAGCAAAGCTATGATATCCGAGAACCAAACTCGCGTCGGCCAACGGGGTGCTACTAAAAGTAGGCTGACCCCCTGTTGGCGGACTCTGTCCAGGACTCCCGGGAGCAAAGCAATCGGGGGAAAAGCATACAGACGCAGCCTCGGCCACGTCTGAACCATGGCATCCAACCCCAGCGGGGCTGGATGCGTGATGGAACACCACAGTGGACAGTGGGACGTCCCTCGAGACGCCACCACCCCTGGGTGGAGTCGCTACTCCCCGGGCCTCAGCCCCTGCCTCGACAGGATGTCTGCTCTTCTGCAGTACGCAGGACCCATGTAGAAATATTCGGAAGGCATTCCATGCGCCGAGATAATCTACTGAGGGAACCAGCCTCTCAAGGCTGGCCTCGGGTGTTACACGAGCCTCCTCCCCAACCCCCTGAAGCGGATGACCGGCAGGAGTGGTTGGGAACGATTCTCTATGTGCGGACGCGTTAGCCGCCCAGCCGCAAGTCCCTCCGGAGGCGGCTGGAGCAGCATGCGTTCGCGGGAAATCGATGGGGCCCGAAGCGTCATAGACGGCGGGATTACCTCGATTTCCCCGGAGCGCCGCAGAGGAAGCAACCTCGGTTGCCCCTCTACGGGGGGAACTGCTCTCGGAAGTCCAGCCAAAACTAGGACTTCCCCCCAAAGCGGCCGTCCATGGCCGCGCCCCAGCCAGTGAGGAAGGCGTCTGTTGAAGCGGATTCCCGGCAACAAGACGCTCCCAACACTGGCCCTTGGGACCTTACCGAGGGTAGTGCCTGCCCTAGTGTGAAGCCGGAGACCGGGCACAACTAGGACTAGGGAAACCCAAGCGCCCTCGGCGCCCCAGCCAATGAGGGAGACGTCTGTTGAAACGGTTTCCCGGCAACAGGACGCTCCAACACTGACCCTTGGGACCTACCGAGGGTCGTGCCTGCCCTAGTGTGAAGCCGGAGACCGGGCACAACTAGGACTAGGGAAACCCAAGCGCCTTCGGCGCCCCAGCCAATGAAGGAGACGTCTGTTGAAACGGTTTCCTGGCAACAGGATGCTCCCAACACTGACCCCTGGGACAGAAACCAAGGTTTCTTCCATGTGACTAGGGAACGAAGGCATCTGCGCGTTACCCTGATCATACGGAAAAGATTCCCTCTGGGGGAAACCCCTTGGATTCCAGCCACCACTGTAGAGGTCTCATGTACAGCAGGCCAAAGGGTATCCCGTTGGACGCTGCTGCCCTGAGCCCCAGCACTTCCTGAAAGTGCTCTACAGTGATGCTGTGGCCTAGCCTAATTTCTGAGACCATCGCCAGTATGGTCTCGACTCGCGCGGGAGACAATTGTGCCCGCATCGTCGTCGAGTCCCATACGATCCCTAGAACCGTAGTCCTCCGGGACGGCGTCAACACACCTGCTGTGTTGAGTCTCAGCCCCAAGCACTTTATACGGGCCAGAGCGACACCTCAATGCCGAACTGCCATCCCGTACGACTGGGCCAATATGAGCCAGTCGTCGAGAAAATTCAGCACACGGATGCCCTGGAGTCTTAATAGAGCCAGAGCTGCATCCATGCACCTTGTGAATGTGCGTGGGTGAAGAGCTAGACCGAAGGGAAGCATTCGATATTGGTACGCCTCGCCCCCGAAAGCGAACCTCAAGAACTTCCTGTGACATGGAAGGATGAAGATATGGAAGTATGCGTCCCTCAGATCTATCGTGACGAACCAGTCCTCGAACTGGATCTAACTCACGATGATGGAGACCATGAGCATTTTGAAACCGAGCCTCCTCAGAGACCGATTCAAATACCTCAGGTCTACCGGACGCCACTCTCCTTCCCTTCCGAGAACTATAAAGTACCGGCTGTAGAACCCGGACTCCCTCTCTGGCGGAGGAACGCACCCTAAGGCTTCCTTCGCCAGCAAGGATTTTACCAGTTCCCTTACCCGACCCTGTAGAAATATTCGGAAGGCATTTTCATGCGCCGAGATACTCTACTCAGGGAACCAGCCTCTCGAGGCTGGCTTCGGGTGTTACACGAGCGTCGTCCCCAACCCCCTGAAGCGGATGACCGGCAGGAAGTGGTTGGGAACGATTCTCTATGTGCGGACGCGTTAGCTGCCCAGCCGCAAGTCCTTCCGGAGGCGGCTGGAGCAGCATGCGTTCACGGGAAATCGATGGGGCCCGAAGCGTCATAGACGGCGGGATTACCTCGATTTCCCCGGAGCGCCGCAGAGGAAGCAACCTCGGTTGCTCCCCCGCGGGGGGGACCGCTCTTGGAAGTCCAGCCGAAGCTAGGACTTCTTCCCAGCAGCCTCCCTCCCTGGAGTACGTTCCTCAGATCGCCTCCAGGAGTGAAAGACCGCTGCTGGGACTGCTGGTGAGAACGCCGCCTCTGTTGCCAGGCTCCTGGAGGAGGGGCTCTAGAGGCGACGCTCTCCTTCTGCACCTGCCGGTGCGAGGAGCTGGTAGACGGCTGAGGCTGCCCCCTAGGGGCCGCTTTCCCAGGCTCTGAGTGGCGAGTGAGGCACTGACGGAAGGCCGCTGACTGCATCTTCGCCTCCTGGTACCCGGCGACAACGGTCTCAACCGCGTCACCAAATAGACCAGAAGGCGAAATCGGGGAGTCTAGGAGGAAGGACTTATCCTTCTCCCTCATCCCCGATAGATTCAGCCAGAGATGCCTCTCCACCATCACCACGGAGGCCATGGCCCGGCCGATAGCACGGGCCATCTCCCTGGTGATGCGGAGAGACAAATCTGCAGCCCTCCGTAGCTCCAGCACATCCTCCGAAGAGGGACCGTCGCCCTCATCGAGCTCTTTAGGGCTTCCTCCACGACCTACACACCTCGATGTGTAGGTCCGGGAAGAAAGGTAAACCCCGGCGAGAAAGAAACCGGTCGTCCAGCCTACTAGGTGGCTGAATTTCCGGCACTTCCTGTGGCCAATTGATCTTCAATTTGGCCACCACACGAGTCAAAAACCTCAATTGCCTCAACCTCAAAAGTGTTTTGAAATCGGTCCGCACACCGGGAAACTGCTTTGCGCGGTCTTTTGCTGTTATTTTTTTTTGGCAAATGGGAATTTGCGTGCTTCATCATGGGTTCACCGATATCTATGGTTTCACCACGGGGTTTGTAGCTTTTCGATGACGTTCACGTCGGGTAATTACGTCACTTCAAAACGTTCCCATGGCAATAGGCGGAAATGGCGGCTCTTGTGTGAAGTAAATTAACATTTTTCAACTTTCTGCTAATATATATATGACTTTTTTTGCAACGAAAATGCGGGGATTATGAAATCATGCTAGCCCCGCATATTTTGCACGCGGCAATTTATGCGGCGAAAGTGCGGCGTATTTAAAAAAAATGCGGCCCCCGCATAAATATGCGGACTTTGGCTGATTATGCGTTAAATCACGCGATCGCATAATGGCGTTTTTCTGGAGGGACTGATTAATAATAATATTTATTAGGCTATAATATATTAATTAACCTGTCTAAAAAAAAAAAATTATGTCTGCCAAGCTCTGATAATGTATGGAATATTATATTAATATATTATCCATAAACAAAAACTATAGGCCTATACCTTAGAAGCACGGATGTGTCTGTCACCGCTGCTGCTTTAAGTCAGACAGTCTGAGCAACTGAAATGCTTCTCATAAAGTGTGCAGTTGGCCTGAGGTTCAGTTACTGGACAGACCAATTGATACCTTATTGATATTCAGCTCTATATCTGGAGATCCTCTTGCGTTCAAACGGTGGACGTGACGCGAGCTCGACATGTTTTTAAAAAACCATGCAAGTTTACAGGCACAATGGCACAGCGCATGTTCTCGAGACACCGCCGCTATTGCAACAAAGCCGCTATAACGCGGTCACGCCAAATGAGCTTCTGTACTACTTATTGTGAAATTGATTTCTTTATATTTGCTATCAGTATTCTCCACACTGCAAAATCCGTATGTGTTTACTGAACTATGTGTGGACCTATGTAAAATACGGGACAAATCGAGTCCCGTATTGGTTTGATACGGGACGCGTCATTTTGCTAGTAAGTACGGGACGATTCCGTATTTTACGGGACGGGTGGCAACCCTGTAAGTAGGCCTACTCAACTGAACAAAATATATAACACTGGCCTAGTGGTTTTTGGATATTTTACTGAAAAGTTACATCTTTAAAGATAAATATTTCAACGTAGAGATGAATAAAAAATAGTAAAATAGATAGCTATTATAACCAGGTATTATAGAACTCACTGACTACGAACAAGAGAAGTTCAACTCAATTTAACAGAACAGTAAAGCTAGAAATAAAGTGCATGAAAACTCTGACTTGAGTAACTTTATATTCAGCTGATCTTGAATGGCTGCAGGTGCTGTAATGCTGATGAGCCTCAGGTTTCCCCCTGGGCTCTGACTTCAGGGTTACTCTGTGGGATGCTGAGATGCTTTGCTGCTGGCTTTTTGGAGATTCTCTGTTGTGTTGTGTTGTGTTGTGTTATATGGTTTGTGCTGCACTGCATTACGTGCATCATCCTGTTGTGCCTGTAATGATTGTGATTGCGCACTGAAACGGGCTGTAATGTGTGACAGCTGGAACAGTTTGTTAATCTAATAAACCAGATGTCAAATGATCTATGATCACTCTTGCCACATTAAGCATAACTACAAACCCGTATGCCACTCCAGTTGCTCTGAATTAAGTAAAAACAGTAGCAGTTTAGTTTTTATTTTTCTTCAAAAAGATCAACTTATGAAGGTTTATCAAGGTTTCTTAGCTTACAATTTCGTGTTTCATGACAGGCTGCTTTTACCAGTGTTATTTTAGTACAGTAGATCTATACTATTTTAGCTTTTATTTTTATATGTTCAGTTCCAGGGTGGGAAGTTAGCACCTAAAGTGGCAGGTGACTTTGCCTTGTATACCAGCCACAGTGGCGGGTGCATTGTAAAACATATTTTTATTGGTTACAACTTAAAACATTCCTTGTTACAGATTGGACAGCTTTTGTCAAAGAATACTGTTGTTAAGTAACAATAATGCACTTTTGTCAAGTAACTCATTTGATTGGACCGTGACATATATAGCTGAGCTGAGATACAGACGAAAAAGAAAGTGTTAAGAGGCCCGCCGTGGAGTCAGCAGTAGCTATGAATGTACAAACTGTTGAGGGCGAAGTAAAGAAAAAGAGAAGGTACTTTTCGAACAAGTGGCGCATTGATGAAGAAGGGAAAACGAGGGAATGGTTAGCCTACGACCAGTCCATGCAGTGTATTTACCGTCAAACCTACACGTCGTCAGAAAATGCGAACAATTTGTTCATTAGTTCAAACTAACCTTAAAGGTCCCGTTCTTCGTGATCCCATTGTTCAAACTTTAGTTAGTGTGTAATGTTGCTGTTAGAGCATAAATAATACCTGTAAAATTATAAAGCTCAAAGTTCAATGCCAAGCGAGATATTTTATTTAACAGAAGTTCCCTTTCAAAGCCTACAGCGAACGGCTGGCTTGGACTACATCCTGGTACTTCCTTCATAAATGACGTCAGTAGAACAGTAGAACAGACTAACCTCACAAGAATACGCGAAAAAGGGGCGTGGTCTTGTTGCTCTCCCACGTGGAGAAGAGGAAGTGTTGCGTGGAGAAGACGAGGACGAGAGTGTTGCGTTTGAGTGTGTTTGTCGCCATGTCGTCGAGACGCTGTTATTTTCATCCCGGAGTCAAATCACCTTTGTTTAGCTTTCACAGGGACGCTGTACTTAGAGATCATTGAGCGCATATATCTACCCGTTAAGAGGCGTGACCTTTCCGTGCAACGTGCGCTAAGCTGCTGTCGAATCACAACACGGGAACCGCTGGCACAATCAGAACTCGTTACGCATTTCTGAAGGAGGGACTTCATAGAACAAGGAACTCATCAGCCGTTTTTAGGACAGTGAAAACAGTGGTATACAGATAAGTAAATTGTGTTTTTTTACACACAAAACATGAACACACGTTATATTGCACACTGTAAACACAATCAAAACTTCAACAAAACACGAAGAACGGGACCTTTAAATTAGAGGCAATAAAAAAAAACACAAGTCACCCAAGTCTCATATCAAGTGCACTGCCATACAGCTGGCGAAGATGGGACCCCAGGAGCAGAGTGTGACAATAAGTGGCTGGTAAAATTGGGCATCCCCCAGCCACTGTAATTTCCCACCCTGTTCAGCTCCCTTTCAAAAGGGGAACTTTGACGCTGCGTCTTGGTATTGACGCTATGGGAAACGGCATTTGCGTGACCGGTGTCTGGGGCACGTGTAAACAAACACCAATAATCATTGGAGATGGCAGTCCATGACGTGAAAGGGCACCTGAGTTACACACCATCAACTGTTTTGTCTTCAGGGGCCGCTGGTTTGTATGGGCGTGTTCGACTCTTGAAGGGAGCTGGATGTGCTCAATAGCCGCGTTTCCACTGTCGGGCCCAAAGCAGGGCTTCCTCTGGGCCAACGCCCAGGGTTTTTTGTCCCACCAAATACCTTGGTCCAAAGCGTGCCAGCTTGGGTTTGAGGAGTGGATACGAACAAAGGCGGAGTTTATCTGAGTCTGGAGACAAAAGCCGCAGGTGATTTCATATACTACCAGCTAACATCAGCATTAAAGACTATTAAAATCAGTATAGCTCAACTCATATTCAAACAGCGCCGAGTGTTTGAAATAACTTCTGAATACTGTATAAGGCAGACATATTTAGATGCGATGCAAAAGATTATGCACACTAACCATTACTATAGTAAACATGGTAAATACGACCGCTTGAAGAAATTAAGGCTATCACAATCGTGTATTTATTTCATCTGTCAGTACATCTTGTCTCTTTATATCAGACTGTCTGATATCCATATTTAGCTCTACATGTCATTAAAAGAAAGCAAGTCCATTTTTTGGGGAGCTTCCTCTATTTCTCTGACTGAAATGTATTGGGACTGTCACTGGAGAGAGTGCTAAAGCTCCTCAGGTCGTATTTCTGGTGGACAATTTGGAGAAATCTTTCTAAATGTGATGTATATATGCTGTCCTGTGACTACAAATAAACAGAAACAGATGCTACGGAATGCGTATGTGTCCTCTTTTTTGTGTGTGAAATAACAGTAAACACTTTATTTCTGTGTGACTAATGTGCAGTCTTGACACAAATTAATTCATTATGATCAATGTATCACTTGTTATTGTAAAACTGTGGTTAAACCTTGATGCTTGGGTTTTAAATCTTTAAGTAAACAACAAAAATGGCAATGATTTGCGTGATGTTCCAGAGAGGCGTGTTACGGGCGGGTTTTAGTAAAGCGCCGCTTTACTTTTGGCTCGACGGTGGAAACGCAGCGTGTTTTGGGCTCGTTGCTGCAGGTAAAAGGCTATTAGCCCAGCCTGGCCCGTTGAAAGTGCTGTCTCGCACTTTTTTGAAAAAAAAAAACGCCTATTATGTTGCATTTGTGGTAATCTACTTGCTTGATTTTCTCCCAAGGGATAAAAAAACTGTGTTTGCATGGAGCACATTTGGCTCTCAAGGGCGCCGAATGTATTGTCACACGCTGGAGGCACTCGTGACAATACATTCCCAGTAGGAGGCTCTACTATTGCTTGATTCTCTCTCTCTAGATTCTCTGAGGTTTGATGGTAATTGGAATTCCTGAACAAGCTAATCAAGGTCTTAAGGGTTACTAGAGAGCTTTTACCAGGGTTGGAGCAAAACTCTGCAGGACTGTGGCTCTCCAGGACCGATGTTGAGGACCCTCGTCTACTGCTAAAAAAAAAGATGAAGAGCTAGCTATAACGGGTCTTGGGTAAAGTGCTTTACCTAAAGGCATGGTATGAGCTGATCTCACCCAGTTACATTGGGGTCTTTAAGTAGGGTCTAAGCTCCCCTGCGACTTCCTTGGGGTTTTAGAGCTTGGGTGATGCAAGTTATTGGGCATTATGTCCTACTCTTGTTTGCCTTAAAAAAAAAAAATAAGAACAAGGGTAAGGATGTATGCTCCATCCTTGGATGAGTGCAATACTGAAGGTTATAGCCTGGGTAGGAGAATAGGTGGTTACCCACTCACTGAGGTGCTAATAACTGATGTTTTTAACACCTTGCATCCTCCTTAGATTTTTTTTTTACAATACACTCTAAAAAAAAAGGTTCTAAATGGCACCAAAAATGGTTCTTCGTGGTAATCAGAGGGGAACCATTTTTGGTGCTATATAGAACCTTTTTTTTTTTTTTGAGTGTGGTAGCGGTGCAATATACCACCTTAGTTATCGGTGCTATATAGCACCTTAGTCAAAGAACCGGTAAAGAACCAAAATTGGTGCTATATAGCACTTAAAAAGGTTCCCCTATGATTACGAGCCAAGAACCATTTTTGGTGCCATATAGAACCTTTTTTTTTTTAGAGTGTAGATTGCTTAAAAGCATACAGTTTTACAGAATTAAGCGTCTCAGTGTCTCATTTCATTAGAAGTACTACTTAATTTTCTACTTCAAAGCGACTCTCCAGTGTGTTTGTGTTTTTACCTGCGGATGTCTGACCTCGACAGACTCGACAGAAGAAATAAACCAGAGAAGAGTTCCACTTGTAAGAAGGCGGAGTCTCAACGCACACCTACCGATTACGTAATCGCCACGGACCAATGGGAGTTCGAAGACGTTCACCAGTCAGAGTGATCTACAACCGGCAAGCTGTTTTAAACTCCTGAAACAAACACAAAATGGACATTGTTTTGGCCTGATTTTGTTTGAAATTACGTCATATTTCGTTCTTTGATTTCGCTTGAAGTATATTGGGTGTATAGGGTAGCGCAGAGTGAATGGAAATATGATGGGCAATGAGTTTCATTTACCTCCCTCCCCAACTGTTGTTGGGTCTTGAAGAAGGGATGTATGCTCCCCTTTGGTGAGGTGCTTGTAAAGGTCTCAGAAGGTTATAGTTGGAAATGCTCCCGTTGGTAGGCTGTCATAGCTGAGGCTATGTTTGGTATTTCCCCTTAGATCTCTGCTCTTGGGGCTGTATAGGGCTAAGACATGTCCCGTAAGGGAGTGGGGAAGGTATAACAGCCAAGACTTCCCTTGCTGTAGCATAGAAGCTTGGGGATCTTTCCTAGTATTGGGGAGTATTGGCTTAGGGAGTAGCGCCACCATATAAAGCCGCGTTTCCACCGCAGGAACTTTTCCCAGGAACTAGGGACTTTGGGGCGGTACTCAGTGTGTTTCGACCGCAGGAACTTTTCCCAGGAACTAGGGACTTTGGGGCGGCACTCAGTGTGATTCGACCGCAAGAACCAGGGTCTAAATGAAGTTACAGGTAAATATTTACCCCTCCAAACGGCCCTGCTCGCGAGGTAGTACTTTTTCAAAGTTCAGGAACTTTTGAGGGTGGGACTTGGGCGCTGAACATGCTGGTTGGTTGAGCTCATGCAGCATTATATTTCAACCGGCATTTTTAAAAGTCTTGCGAGGTTTGTTCTGCGTTCAGTAAATATCAATCTTGCTCTTTCTGTCCGATGGCGCTCGTTCGTCTCAGCAGTCGCACGGCCAATGTCAGTAATAGCTGATAATAACATACGTTGTCTTATTTTAAATCTAGCTTTCAGAATACGCTTTAGTGTCAGTGCTCGTCTCTTTTCCGCCATTTTGTTAATTACATCTTTAGTAAACCAATACATAACTAGCAAAAGCAGCGCTGCTTGCATCTCCTCCATACTTGTTGTTGCAGACAGTATCGCACAAAAAATGAGACCTGTCCGTCACTGACCGGGAGGAACAGTTGCGTGCAGTCCCACGTCTCTGGACTAATTTGCCTAATCTTCACGGTACTTTAGACCGCAGTGGAAACGCAGACAGCAGCACTAGGTCTTGGGGGGAAAAAAGTTCCTGTAAAAAAAGGTCCTGGTACAAATCATTCCGGGTAATTTCGGTGGAAACGGGGCTTAAGTAACATAGGATGCACCCATAGGGTTGACGTGCTTCTGACTCCATATTCACAGCCTAGTCAGGCTGGCATTCCCTCAGCATCGAGAGTATTAGTTCCCCATAACGTTGATACCAAGACGCAGCATCGAAGTTCCACTTTGAACAGGAACTTATCAGGTTACGACTATAACCCTGGTTCCCTCAGAAGGGGAAGGAGACATCAGGCTTTTTCTGCACGTCTCCTTCAGACAAAAGAGTTGATGACGCGTAACTCGGCACCCTTTTATACTCATGGGCTCTCCTTGTGTGACATCATGGGTTGCCACCTGCCAATGATTATTGGTGTTTGTTTTCTATGGAGTCAGATTAGACTCATTAATAATTCACGCAAAAAACAAGATGCACACATGTGTAACCAATTTCACATGCATGAAACCAAATTCACGTGCACAAAAAACAATTCACGTGCGCAAAATAAAATGATATATTCATAAAATACATTTCACAAATGCAAAAAACAATTCGTAGATTTACAACTGTGCACAAAAACTTTTGAATGTTTAAAATTTACACATTCATCCTGTAATGCGAATGTGCAAATCGTCATTCACGTGTGTGAATTGCCTTGGATGTGTGTGTGTGTTTTTGAGACTTTCCTGGCAGCGCAATCCTCCCTACACAGAGGAGTCATACTCTTTAGCCAATCAGATTTAAGCTCATCAATCGGCCAATCATAACCGCGTGAGGGCGGGCCCACCTGAATCTTACGTCATCAGCGTTCGACCGCAGTTAGAGATCATGGCTAAGCAGCAGAGGTATGTATGTGAGGTTTGATCGCTTCATTTCTGTGTTTACTGAAACTAAGAACTCAGAGATCAGTTGAAGTGATAGTTTATTCAATATTAACAGATGTAAGCAACTGCTGTGGGAATCAGATGTCCCATATGAAGAGGAAATGATGCTTGTTTTGTATTTTAGCTGCAGGTACAGAGACAGACATCTCTCTCAGTTACAATCACACAAATGATTGTAAAACAATAATCTGGGTGGCCAATAGCTCCCATTTAGCACTGGCCTCATCGAGATATTTTTTCACTATGTACAATTTTTTTATGAGCACTCATTGTTTAGTGATGAAGATATTCTGCCATTTGTGCAACAGTATACAGTGTTAAATTGTTATTACACACGTATTGTTCCTTTGTATTTTTCAGGATTACACATCTTTGGCGTGACATCTGGATAGCAGTCAAACATCTAAATTCATGTTTCCTTATTCTCTTTTATACTTTGTATTAATGTCTTAATCTATTCAGTACACATGTACTTTCATGTTCTGAGCTGTATTGTCATCTCAAGGTTTTTAATGTCACAGGACAATGTTGTGAAGCATTCGTTTTACTTTGCCTGGCAAAAAAGCATTTTTATGCTGATCAGACAAAGATGCAATTAACATCATACTACTAAGATTACTCAGTAAACTATATTAAATTATATTAACGCTGATGACGTAAGATTCAGGTGGGCCCGCCCTCACGCGGTTATGATTGGCCGATTGATGAGCTTAAATCTGATTGGCTAAAGAGTACGACTCCTCTGTGTAGGGAGGATTGCGCTGCCAGGAAAGTCTCAAAAACACACACACACATCCAAGGCAATTCACACACGTGAATGACGATTTGCACATTCGCATTACAGGATGAATGTGTAAATTTTAAACATTCAAAAGTTTTTGTAAATCTACGAATTGTTTTTTGCATTTGTGAAATGTATTTTATGAATATATCATTTTATTTTGCGCACGTGAATTGTTTTTTGTGCACGTGAATTTGGTTTCATGCATGTGAAATTGGTTACACATGTGTGCATCTTGTTTTTTGCGTGAATTATTAATGAGTCTAATCTGACTCCATAGTTTACACGTGCCTCAGACACCTGTCACACTGATGGCGTTCCTCATAGCGTCAAAACCAAAACGCAGCATCTCATTCCCCTTCTCTGGGAATACTGACCAGATTTTGATATGCAAAGGATTAATTCTATGATTGGCTAACCTCTCTATATGCAAATTGAGTAACGCTTCCACAAGGAATACTGAGTAACTGTGGATATGCAAATACGGGCCGATATGCACATATGTTAATAAGCTCATTGGGTAAACCCACTTTATTTTAAGGTGTCATTGTTACAGTGTAATTATATATTTAAGTACTGAGTAATATTAATTAAGTACATGTACTTACTATAGGGTTAGGGTAGGTTTAGGATTTGTTTGAGCGTTAGTTGCATGTAATTATTCATAATTTACAGTTATTACTATGGTAAGTACATGTAACGTGTAACAAGGACACTGTAAAATAAAACTCATTGTTGTGTTGTCAATATGATGATTTCTGAATAAGTTGTGTTTGCAGTTTATTTTCTTGGTGGACTGTGGAGGAGTTTTGCATTGTGAAGATGTGAGTATATCTGCATAGTAGGGGAGCGCAGGGCACAACCTAATGCGGGGTTAATTGTAACACACATGGTTTAACACTTTCCACAAATGCCAGGATGATGAAACTTCTTCTTACTTGCGTTTATTTTTCATCTCTGTTTTTTGTGTTTATTTAAAACGAGACAAATCTGATATGATTTTAATCTTATATCTGTTATTTAACAGTTGAGATGGTTCTTTAATGCTGATCTAACAGCAGAAAACACGAGCCATGATTTGAATCCTATTTGCGCAGGTGGGGTGTGTTGAAACACAGCGTTGCAATGAGCACCTATTAGAACTACGCTATTATATTCTATACTTTTATGAATTCTTTTGCGAAACCATCAGAAAAGGGTGAATAATGACTGAGAGTCAAGGTTCAGAAATGATTCATTGTCATTGTTTTGAACTATGCTGTATTGTTGTTTGTTGTCAAACTCAAAAATCAGTATATTTTTAATGATTAAAAAATGTCATTATTTTATTTTAAAAAGTTGTATTTTCTTGACAAAATATTTTATTACATTTTAAGCTGTCATTTGGTCATGTTATAATGTACCCCACCTACGGGGCATGTTGTCACATTTCTTTCGGGGTAAATCAAGAAAAAGGTATACACTGTATTAATGAAACAAAACCACATGATTGTACATGTGGGGAATTAATGTGGGAACAAATAAATACTCAGAACCACAAGTGAATTTACACAAACTGAGACGTTCTCCCCTACGTTACGTCACAATCACTTATTTTAAAAAAAGCAAGAAGCATCCTGTTTTATATGATGTCTACACTGTTGTTCATGTTCCAGGGCCGACCAATTTGCTGCCCTAGGCAAGATTTTACTTGTTGCCCCTTGTATCAAGGTTTAGCACTACATGTTATCAGTCTCAGTTGTGGAAACACTGGTACTGTTTTATTTTTGTAATGCATTGATGTTTTTTTTTTTTTTTTTAATATGATGTCCAGTCCATTCTACCCCATCATTATGTTCATGACATTATTATTATTAAAAAACATTTAAAGGCTGATGATAGATAAACTATACAAAAATAGCACCTACGCCACATTACAGCCTAAACACAAATAGCAAGAGTGCATCTGGCATTCATGCACAAACTATTGAGAACTAGCAAAAGTGTTTGTTTTCCAGTAGATGGCATCAATCTTCCACTAAACTATGCACATTCATGTTTTCACCATGAATTAAAGTGAGAAATTTAGATATTTAATGTGAAATTTAGATAAAATGTTGCTATTTTAAATAAACCTGTATATAAATATCATTACTAATTTTGGCAAATACATTTTAAAATTGCCATATGTCCCCTTAAAACTGCACAACGGCAGAATAAAAACATTAGGCTATTAAAAAAGTGATATTACATGATTTTTTTATTTTTATAAAACCACACTTCTCTGTGGCCTCTGGAAAACCCAGAATGGCTGCTTGCATATACAAAACTGGAATTAATTAGCGAACATTAGTATTTTACTACTATGCATTTAGATAAACTGTTCATTCATTAGCCTACCTCTGTCTTTACACTGCAAAAAATGCTCTTCTTATTTAGTTTTTTTTTTTTCGTTTCCAGTCCAAATATCAAATCTTAAATTCTTAAATCAAGATGTATTTACTAGTAAAATGACATTATATTTTTCCTTGTTTTCTGGGGGAAAAAAATCCAAATGAAGCGAGTTTTTGCTTAAAACAAGCAAAATTATCTGCCAAATGGGGTGAGAAGAATTATCTTATTTCTGTTTGGGACAGAAACAAGAAACAAGCTTTCAATCAGAAACAAAATTATTTTTCTCACCCCATTGGCAGATAATTTAGCTTGTTTTAAGACAAAATATAATTTTACTTATCTAGTAAATGCATCTTGATTTAAGAATTTGTTTTATATTTAGACTAGAAACAAGACAAACATACTAAGTAAGAACATAATTTTTTGCAGTGTATCCCTTATCTTCCCTGCATCAGAGGGCTTCTGTCTTTTTTGA